>WTSP01016599.1:32813-97968 GCA_025331215.1 Actenoides lindsayi | reverse complement strand
CCCACCTCTCTTTTGCATCTTCTTCGGCCTCGCGCCCTCTCTGCACCAATCGGGGTGCGGAGGCGGCCACCACATTAGCATACGCACCTCGGCGCTGGGCGTAGAGCAGCAGCCGCCGCCGCGGCTCGCAGCGAACGAGGGCCGGGAGGGGCGAGCGGGCGCCGAGGGGCAGCCCCGCCGCAGGCAGCCGCAGGGGCCGGGGCGCTCCCCGGGGACCGCCACCCGCCGGCAGCGGCGCGGGCGAGCCGGTCATGGCCGCCCCCGCGCGGTACCTGCTGGGCTGAGATGAGCGGCGGCGGCGACCGGAGCTGCGGGCGTTGGATGGGGCGGGCAGGCGGCGGAGGACTGGCTTCCCGGGCGCGCCGCTGAGGCAGCCCTAGGGCCGCCTCGCACCGGCCGCAGGCGCCTTTCTATTTTTGTTTTATTATTTCGTTGCCGTTGTCGTTATTATTTTTTTATACATATTTTTCCGCCAGCCGGTGGAGCGGGGGGCTCGTTGAGCGGAGGGCGCCGGCGGAGAGCGGCAGGCCGAGCCGAGCTGGGGGAGGCTGGCCGGCGGTCGGCGGGGCCCGGCGATGCGGTGCCTCGCTCTGCTCGGCCTCGTCGCCTGGGGCCTGGGGAGCTGGGCCGGGCCCAGCGGCGGAGCGTCCCCCCCGCCCTGCCCGGCCTCCTGCAGCTGCGACGGCGACCGCGGCGTGGACTGCTCCGGGCGGGGACTGGCTGCCGTGCCCCCGGGACTCAGCGCCTTCACGCACGCCCTGTGAGTCGGGGCGGGGGACGGGGACGGGGCGGTCAGGTAGCTGCGGTGGGGCCGGGTGCTTTGTCTTGCTTTTATTTAAGAAAAAACCCCATAATTGCGTGTTTGTGTATTTGTTGTTGTCGTCGCTGCCGCCGGGGTAACGCGGCCGCCGCGTTCCCCGCCGGCCCTGTCCGCGGGCGTGGGCCTGTGGGCAGCGGAGGGCCCCGCCGGGCCGCACGCAGGAACCCGGCCCCGCCGGGGCAGGTGAGGGCGGCGGGGGCCGGAGGCGTCACCTGGCTCCGGCCGCCGCCCCGCTCCCCGGAGCCCCGCGCTGGGCCCGGCGAGCCCCTAGACTCCGGGCGGGCGGAGGTGAGCCGGACGGGCAGACCCCTCCGACACCCCGAAAGGAGCGACCTCAGAGATGTAAAAGGCCGGGGGGGAGGTTAGTGGAGAGAGGCGGGGGGATCTGCTCGGGCCTTGTGGCAGAGAGTGGGGAGATGTCGGTGTGGTTGGTGAGGTCCCTGTTAGTGCTGGGGCTGTCCTGAGGCGGGGGGGGAACCGCTGCCTGCACGTGTGTGTTCCCCTATACGATGTCCTCGCACTGAAGCGCGTCTCGTCGGTTTTCTCCAGACACAAGTTCCTAGGCTAGCCGGTCTTCTCCCACAAGTTAGGCGTTTTCGGTCCGCAGCGCGCATAAAGCCACGGCACAGCTAAAGAAGGCTGCCTTCACTTGTGCAAAATATCTCATATGGGTTGCACAGCTGAACCAGGAGGGGGGGAAAAAAAATCAAACAACAAACATAAACAAGTCTTGGGAGCTAAGTCGATTTCGTTTGCAGATGGAGGAAAATATAAACACTTAAAATGCTTTTTCCGGTATCCTTTAATGATAACGTAAAGCAGGCGCAAACTGGTGGATCTTGTGTTGAGTTTTGGGAACTTTAATAATAAAACTTTAATTGAGGAATGAATGCTTCTGTTCTGTAGAGACACGACCGAAGAGGGATTTGCAGCTTGCAGTGTGGTAGTTTTGCTAATCCACAAACCTGTTAAATTTCACAATAAAACCTGTCAGTCTTGCCCCGCTTCTCGGGAAAGGTTTCACAGGCTGGAGCGAGGTCTTGCATGGGCCAGTGCTCAGGTCTGCTAGTACTAAAGCTTCGCTGTATTGACAACAGAAAATACAGAGCGCGCTACAGCAAATCCCGGCGCAGGGTTTCGGGTCGGTAATGAAGTGCTGCATTGTCAAAATACAGTAGTAGTGTAAGCCTTGGAAAATGTCACTTTCCCCCCCCCCTCCCTTCTTTGTTCGCCTACGCTTACTTAATATGCAAAGGGAGTCTCATTCGTAGTTACTGGAGGTTTTGTTTGCTGAACAGGTTTCCAATTTCTCCTACCTGTTTGGATTCTTTTTTTTTTTCTTTTAATTGTTCAGACTGGGTGGAAAACAATTACTGGGCCTTTTGCTTGTGTCCTACTTGATGAGCGGCAGAAGTTGCAGGACTTAATTGTTACCTGAGCTTAAGTATTTTGCTCCTTTTTGTGCTTGTGTGAGGTTAGTGGGAGATGACTTACTGGTAGTTTTGTATCTGTGGCAGAAGCGCTGTTTTGTGAGCATTTGAGGTAGGCAGTCAGGAGCTGCCGTTGTGAAGCCTTGGACTCCTTGGTAAACTCTCTTCCTTCACCTCCACGGATGAAACAGGGAAGTTACCCAGTTTCGTAGAGCACTTGAAGGCTATCTGTTGAAAGCCACACTGGAGCATGAGGTTTTATGGTTCCCATGTTGCTGGGCTGTCTGGTGAAATGGGCTTGGTACATCCCTGCGTGTCTGCAACACGGCACTGGTTGTCTAATGGGTGCAGGTTGTCATAGCCAACACCCATTAGAGATAAGGTTGCCAAAGAGTTTCAGTTTGTGAGTTCCTCCTTAGTGCATGGGTACATTTCCAGAAGCCTGATCAGTGGTGACGGCAAAAGAGAGGAGACCTGAGCATGCTTCAGCGTGGTTTGAGCTGAGTTTGTGTCACCGTGTGTTTTGTGTTCTTTAAACTTGAGTGAAAACTTGTGTCTGTGTTACTGTGTGGCAGTGAAGGATACTCTTGGTCCCCATTTGTGTTCAGTTCCCATTTCCTTATTTACAGAAGGAAAAAAATGGGTTACTTCTTGGCACTTCTGCGCTTGAATAGTCTCTGTTGTAGTGAGGCCGCTGAAAGTTTAGGGTGTGTAGAAAACAGTTTTGTAGGCAGTAGAAAACTCAATTCTGACCTGCTTGGGCTGGGCAGTGTATAGTTGTGCCAGAGAAGCTGAATTGGCTTGTGTGGAGGGGGAAAAAAAGAAAATAAAATCCCCCTCCCTAGCTGGCATGTTTGTGTGATGGCAAAGCGTCTTAGCTACATGAAGAGAAGAAAGCTTTTCTGTGCTTCATGTCAGGCAGGAGAACGATGCCAGCAAATCCCCTTAGCGTTGTTGTGGGGCTTTTTTATTATAGCCATAGCAGCAGAGAGCCTGTGGTGTAGAGATGGCTGCATGAGTCTTGCAAGCAATGTTCTGCATCCTTCTAAAGCAAAGCTGGGCCTACATCTTTGCTTTGGGCAGGAGGAGTGCAACTGAAGAAAGTTGCTGGCTATTAACCAAAGGTGGCAGTGAATGAGTTTCAGGGCAGTTGAGAACCGTGGAAGGGGGTTGGTGTTTAATGTTTACTACGTCTGTTTTCCTGCAGTCTTAATTTCTTTGCATGAATTTCAGTAACTTAACGTAAGCTCCAAGGTAAAATTTTGTAAAATTCAGCCATGTTTCTTGGGCTGGTCAGTCAGTGAGTGCTGCAGAGCATCAAAAACACATCCGTTCAGATTCCCTTTCTCTTTCCTTACTTCTCTTTATTTGTCTCTTGACCGATCCATTCCTCATTCCTTGCTTACTGTAGTGCTGAGAAACTGCTCCAAACACAGCAGATTTACTGTGGGGTTTTTTTAGTTGTTGTTTTGTGTGTGTTTTGTTTGTTTGGGGTGTTTGGTTTGGTTGTGTTGCTTTTTGTGTGTGTGTGTGTAACATGCATTGAATAGACACTCCACTGCTTTCAGACCTGGATAAATACATTGTAACCATAATGCTGGGGTGCAGGGTGAGGAGAACTGGGGTCATAACAGGGGGGGTTCTGTGGTCTCTGAAGTACAGTGGAGTCACATGAGGGTAATTGCATCAGACCGAGCGACTTGAAAAATCAGAGTATCTACTCATTACTTTTGAGTCATCAGTAGGCTTTGAGAGAGGGAATTTGAATAAAGAAAGGTGAGTACATCATCCCAACCACAGTCATCTTGGTGAAGAGATGTTTGGAAGATACGCAAGTGCTCAGAAAAGAGGGAACTGGTGTCACTAGATACAGATACTCTGTGAGGGGCTGGAGGGGAGGGGATGGATGGGAAGGAATGCAGAGGGAGTCAGGAGGACATGACCAGGGATAATTACTTGATACTTTTACTGTAGGCAGCCATTTGTTCTGTATAATTTAGGTAGGTGTTTATGTAACTCTTAATTACCAGCCGCCTATTTTTCTGTTTATGAAGGCTGTGATTTTGCTTTGTTGCAAAATAACTGTCATCTAGCAAGTTGAGGTGCCCATGCAAGAATGTGAAAATGTTGTTTGTTTGGGTTTTTTAATCAGTGAAGTACTCTTGTGATCTTTGCTGTGATACTTCATGTGCCGTGTGCTAGAAAGCGTCCATGTTAGTGGAAGGAAGTTATGGTAGAGCATACTTTTACTTTTGTTTCTCATGGGTGTCAGTTTGAGAACTTGCATTCCAGTTTGGGGGATTTAATAGTTGTCTGAGTCTCCTGTGCAGGATTCAAAGCAGATAATTCTAGGTAATGACTTGGGAGACATCTTACATGGACCTGTCTCTTTTAGGGGCTTGCCTGACAACTGTGAAGAATGTAGTCCCTTCTTGGTGCCTGCTATATTTTGGGCACTTGAAATACAAAAACAGTACAGGTAATATTCCTTCTAGTGTTTCTTCTTGTATTTTCAGGGAATGACAGAATCCCTCCCTTTAATTTTACTTAGAGTTGTGAATGGAGGGCTTGCAAGCCCTAGCTGCCCTAGAGGGATAGACCTTTGGGATGAAAAGATCATCTTGATCTGTTGGTTTATATTACTCAACCTAACACTGGTTGCCTTTCTGTGTGCTGTGTTATGCACTGGCTTTATAGGATCAAGATGTGGTTGAGAAGGATCCCTTTTTTTTTTTTTCCCCTCTCCTTTACTTGCTAAAGCAACCTGTGGTATGAAACAATTGTAGTGTGTTCTGTTCCATATGCTTACTGGCTGTGAAGTACCCATACTGCCTCACGTTGGAGTTTGATGTCCTGCTCTGTTCATGTATAAATGGCAAAATGATATGGTTCTGTTTGGATTCAGCAGAGCTTGCATGTTATTTTTTTTGTCTTTTCAGCTGGCACATTTTTTTGATGTAGAATGTTGATGAAACACAGTAGGTAGATGAGAGGTAGCTTCTTCTGATACATCCGGAATGAACATGCAGATATTTAGCATCCTGCCATGGTCAGATAAGCACAGTAAGGACCTGGCTGAGGTTTTGTGAATGTTGTCTAGCAGAGTTATTATGGTACAAAGTAAAGATGTCCAGACATGACCTTGAGTCTGGAAAATGTAGCATAATTGCAGTCCTCCTGAGATAGAAAAGTCTTATCTAATTAGAAGTTTGAAGGTTTTACAGTTGCACTGTGTAGTTTTTTCACTTGCCTATGCCACATGCTGATGATGTGATGGCAAGTAATAAAAAGCTTATTTTGTCCTTGAAAAATCAAGCTTTCTGTACTCCTTTTGAAAGACAGTCATGTCATATTAATATGAACATTCCTATTAGTTGGCAAAAATGTTGTTACATTTGTACTGGCCTGCGAAATCCCATGGGTGAGAAGGGGACTTGAGTTTGGTACCCGGAGCCTGGACAAGAGCCCAGTGGCTCCGGTGGCAGTTTCTCCAGTAGATTTCGTCCAAGGATTGGAGTCTTTATGGTTCATTTTAAACTGGCTGGTTTCTCTGTTGATATGGTAATAAAGTAGACACTTTTAGGTAGTGCACAGAAAAGTGAAGTTGTTGTTTCAGAGTTTGTTAAATATTTTTTTACTCATTTTTGCTAATTTTCCTCTGTTGGCAGCAAATGTCATGTTTTCCTTTCATTCCTCCCCAGAAAACCCCAGTCCCCTGCCACAGCAGGTAATTGGCATTTATTTTGTATGTTGAGCTCATTTATATCAGCAATATGTCATTTCTTGTTTGATGCTTACTGGCAGAGTCTCGTATGTGTGACTTCAGGGAATAAATACTAAGATAAGTCTGCAGCATGGAAACAAGTTGGACTTTAGTGTAAGCAAGTTTATACTAGTAAATAATTATCTCTTCATTTCTTGAGAGGAATTTACTAGTAACTATCTGCTTGAGATGGAAAATATGGAAGCTGTAATATACAGACTGAAAAACAAAACAAAAAAATCCAAAGAAGCCTCCTCCGCAAGGATCTTTATTTGTTTTGTATTCTACATCTAAGCCAGCAATTTCTGCAGAACACAGGCTCTTATTTACCCAGAGAAAATTACTGGCCTACATTTCAGAAGGGCTGAGCACCCATGGCTCATTTTAGAGAGCATGGGAGCTGTGGAGCTCCAGGAGCGTCTCGGTGTCAGGGACCCTCCTCTTGGCCACCCTTATGCTTTTTCTAAAAACTGGTTCCTAAAGATGGTACCCTTGTTGGAAACGGGCTGGGGTTGATGTTGTATTTATGTTCTGGAGGGTTTGCCTGCTCCTTGTTTTGCAAACAAGCAAGGCAGTGGAATGGATGGGGCTGGTTAACTTCGGCAGGGCCGTGTGGGGCTTCATGGCCAGCAGTTATTCTATTAAAGGATGGATGTGTTTCAGGCAGCAGCTCTGTGCTGCCAAGTTGTGGTTTTGGGGTTCTCTGCGGAAGAAGCAGAACGTCAAAAATAGCTTGAGGAAGAATTGGAGAGATCTGTGTGATCCTAGAAATAGAAGACCAAGGTGGGAGAGGGTACACAAGGGGAGAAGCAGCCATCCCTATTTGCAGAAACCTGTAAATTGGGGCAGCGGCGATTTAAATGGCACGAGACCTTTGCCAGCAGAGTTATCGACAGCATTTCATGGGTTAGAGGTCCCTGGCCACCCTCCTCACCTGGTAGGCTCGCCATCTGCTGCAGTGGTGACCTAGGATTGTGGCACAGGGAAATACTCCTCTGTAATGTTTCCACACCTGCCTTTCAGATACTGCCGCAGTTTTCTGATAAGATGTTCTCAAACTTTGGTCTGAAAAGAGATTTCTGGTCACGTGATGTTGGTTCTTAATGCTCTCCCACCGCCAGCTTGCCCTGCACCACAGCCCTTGTGGAAGCGTGCAGGCAGCTGTTGGTATTTCCTTCGCTGAGCAACAGGCAAGCGGTTGGGTTGATGCAGAATTGCACACGGTGGTGGGTGGCACAGCAGCTCCCAGAGGAGAGGAAGTCCTTGGCATTATTGTATGCATTCTGTCCTCCCTGTAAACACGTTTGAAAACCTTTGTTTCAGAATCAGGCCCAGATTTATTAAATTTTGTGTTCCAAATAAAGCTGGCATGTCCAAATCAGGAACATCTAGCTCTAGATGTCTGAGTGCCTGGATGGTGTAGTGAAACCATGCAGAACCGGCCTGTGATCTACCTGGCAAAACAGTTGACCTTCCTGCCTTTTTGGGGTTTTTTTAAGTGCTGAGTTACTGCAGCTGTCAGTGAGTTTCACTGTAGTTGCAAGTTTCCAATATTTTCAAATCGTATGTCATTTATTTAAAAACACATAGTTGAAATAGCAGAACACATTTTATTTTACTGTTGAATGATTTAACTGTTACAGGATTGTGACAAGGTCAGAACTTTCCACTTCCTAGAAACATTACTGTCACTGAAAGATTAGGGAAAAATCTGTATTTCAGCTTCACCCTGCATTTAAAAGCACATTCTGCATACAGCCAACTTGCGTTATTAATGATCTACGTCTTTTACAAAACAACAGGGAGGACTGTAGTGATCTCAAAAGTACCGGTTTAATGTAGATGTCTGAAGACCGTTGTTGAATTGGAATATGTAACAGCTTAACTGATTTGTTGGTATCACATGAGAACTCTAAAAATGTGTAAGGTCTGTTGCTGGAATTTGATGCTCAGTGTGCATCAGTGTTGTCTTTATCGTTGACGGTGTTCAAATCTAATATTGATAAACACACATGTAATTAAATCTTGTTTTATAACTATTACTTGTAGGTAATTCAGACAGTGGTTGGTGTTTTTTGGCAGCTCAGCCTCAAAATGTTGGCACAGAGAAGATATAAATGAAGTAACTTTTGAGTCTGTATTTTTTGGGAGGCATTTTTTGATCTGAAGTTAAGAAAATATTACAGTTGATTCTCTTCTTCAGGGGAAGGAAAACTACTACAAAGTTTAAGAATTCTACCACTTTTTAAGAATATAGTAGCAAATTCCTGTAAGCTTTGCATTTAAAATGCAAGAGGAGCCTCAAATCATCAATGTGTCTGGAAGAATGGATAGAAGTTATACAGAAGGTGCTGTCTTTGGGGCAGAAGAAAGGATGTTTTTTTTCTCTCTGAGAGCAAGTGCTAATTCTTCATCCTGAGGAAAAGATGAAGACAAATCCAAAGTGAGGTGCAGTTGTTGAGAGCACTCTGTAGAGCACCCGGAGAAGTCAGGCCCTCAGAGAGCAGTCATTTTTGCAGCTCTCAGTTGAGCATCATCTTAATAAAATATAAAAACTTAAAAAAAAAACCCTAAAAAATTGATTTATCTCCTCCTTTTTTTCTCTGCAACCAATCCTGGAGGAATGCTGGGTCTTGCGAGGACTTTTTTTGCCGTAAAATTTTGGAGTAAATGTGCGTGGACTTTTAAATGGCACACAATTAGCGATGAATCATAAATGGATGTGCAGTTTCAGAGGTATGCAGGGGAGGCCCAAACCTGTTTAATTTAGCTTAATAATGCTGTAAACGCAGTTGTGTATTTTATAACCTTGCTCTGTGAAAATGTGTTTTTGTTTGGGAGTTTTCCCATTACCTTCTTGCCATCTGCACGGTTACAGATGAATAGCCTGACCCCGTGCCCCGCCGGGGAGAGTGGCGTGGCTGCGCTTTCAATAGGCATGTCACTGACAAAGGAAACATATGGAATATTTCATTCCTGTCTTTGCAAGTGGTGTGCGGGGCTGTAAGGGCAGAGGGCTGGGGGCTTCAGACTTCCCAGCGGCTTGGTAAGCTAGCCACAGGGTTTGCTGTGAGCCACCAAAATGTTTTTCCGCACTCATCATACTTGGTGTGGTGCTGTGTGTTGTCGTGGGATCAGAAGCTCAGATGTAGAGCAAAGCCGTTTTGATGTTGCAATATTAATAATGAAACCGTGCAGTAGAGTTCACCGTGGTCATGTTCCATTCTTTCCCCATATGTGATACTGTGCAATGGTTTTTCTCAACTGTTTGGGGACTGTGGTGGTTGGTATTGGGTGTTCAGTAGGCGCAGAAGATGTGAGTGCAGATGCAAGAGTCCCACTGGAACACGTCTTGGGGTCAGTCTCCTCTCATGCCCATTACTTCCCCTTTCAGAGCACAAAATGGGACCAACCATTCCCTGTCATTCAAACAGGACACTGCAGCGTGTTAACTTGTAGAGCGAGGGTTTGTTTTCTTTGCAGTCAGGGCTTTGGGGTTGCAGTAGGAAAACAGGGATGGTTATTGCAGCACCACCTTGGAGGAGATGATGGTGTGAGTCGGGAGAGGACATTTGTGAAAGCTTGCTGCTCCAGGTCTGTTAAAAAGCCTTGGTGGTGTCTTGCTTCAATCCTTTTTTCATTACTAAAATGTCATCTAAGGCATATCCAGACTGTCCTCTTAATAAAATTTCAGTTCATATGTTTTTAAAAATTACTCTTATTTAGAGTATTTTTAAAACTTAGAAATTTCCTTGCTGTTTTTTTAAATGCTGATTTGGGTTAGTAGCAGATAGAGTTGGTTCCTATGGAAAAGGGAAGGGACCCTGAAACCTGTGACTTTGGTGTGCAGGTCTCTCTTTGGGGCAGCAAGTGTTTCTGTGTGGAAACCTGTTCGGTGTTCTTCACTTGGCAGAGCTGGTAGATCTGCCCTTCACCCAGTTCTTGCATGTAAAAGCTGTGAAAGAGCCATCGTCTTTCAGGTGCTATGGTTGAAAGCCCTGGAGATGTGTTGGGTTTTTAACTAAGGGAAACGTTACCCAGACTGGGTATCATACTTGTAGCTCTTTTAGCAGCTCTCTGAGCTGCTGCTACAAATTAGGAGCCTTGGAATCTTCTGGAGGGAGCCCTGTGCTCTTGGAAAGATGCATGTGTTTAGGCCCAGACTGCACATTATTTAACAGAATTTTGCAAAGCCACTGCCAGCAGCAATCTCCAAACTCCTTGGTCATCTTTCTTAGTTGCAGTTGCACTCAAGTGGCTTCTCTCTTGAGGCACTGAAAGCCCCCCCTGCTGTGTTTCCTCTGGGTGTCTTCTTGAGGTCTTGGGGGTCTTCATGGAATTAGCTGGGGAGAGAAAAGGACATGGTCCTGTCTAGGGAGCCCTAGTCTGTGAACATAGTTGCTGGTAGTTGGGACCTGGACAGACTTCTGCCTTTTGCTACTTTTTTTTTTTTACAGCTGTTGTTTTTAAAACTGAAAAAAAAAAAAAAAGAAGAAACAAAAGTTAAATAAATAAATGTATGTGCTAATATTGACCAAACTGTTAATATTTTACAGAACTGGTGTGAGTCCTGCTAGGTGTAGAAAATCCATGCCTTTTCCAAGGGCAAATCTGCTGTCTCTGTGCTAAATGTTAAGTCTCTTCCAATATCCAGGTCAATTAATCATTTATTTAGAATTGCCTTGCTCTTGCTTGACATCTTGTTTTCAGAAATTCCAGCTAGTTTGTTTATGTGGTGATACTGTCACTCAGCCTGCTTGGCCAGGGTGCACATGCCATACTGTTCCCACTGCCCTTCTGGTTTGAGGCTCTTCTACAGAATACTGAACAAACTGTCAGACATTTGTGGATGTCTGTGCTATTGCTATGTCTGATGAACCCATGTTACCCTCACTGGAGTCCTCCCCATTTGTTGAGAGTACAACTGGACTTTGATTCCCTCCCCCCCCTCCCCCTTACAATCTTGGAGTAGTAAATATTAGTCATGGCAAAAGTGAGTGTGGAGTTGCCTCCAAGGAGCTGAGTCTGTTGATAGCTAAATCAGCAATAGGTACTATAGTGGACTTGAGCTGGCTTTTTAAAATAAGAGCTAGTGCTTTTTTTTCTTGCTCTGTCTGTGTATTGCTGCCTTCAGGACTGGCTGCATTGCTGGGGAGTTACCCCTGTTTCAGAGTTCTCCTCTTTAACAGGCACTAGTTGAACATAAAGAGTTTGACTGCTAGGTCCTGCACTATCAGTCCCTGCCTGGTTTTTCCTACCTTGGAGATACTGGGGACACTGAGGATTCTACATGGTGTTTGGTATATGCACAGTTCTCAGACAACCTGGTTCTTTCAAAAGATGATAGGTGTACGTAGTGCCTATGGTCACTTGTCCCATGTGCTGAGTTTTAAATGTTGGAGCCCTTCTTAAACTACTATGTCAGGTTGAAAAGGCGCTTCTGATTTTTAAGAGAACAGGTGAATCACAGAGTGAATCAACAGCGAAAATGCAGAGGTGTGTTTATGTATGACCTTTTTCAGTATCACAGCAGTCCTTTGCATCTCGGGTTTAACAAAAGAAAAAGCGTTGAGCTTTGCCTCTGTCTGCATTACAGTTCGAGCCTTGCACATCGTAGGGGTTCAGTTTCCCTGCCTGGACACTGTGCTCTTCAGCTCTGTTGTACATCTGTGGAAATGTGTTGGTATGTAGAGATATCCAACTTTGGAAGTGAATTTAAAGGCTTTGCTAAAAGGATTAAGAGCCAAGTTGTAAAGTTCTGAAGTTTGGTAATGGAAGCAGAAGGATCCTCTCAGACCCGTGCTAGCAGAGCCTTCTTTGGAGGCTGAGAGCAGATCTCTTACCAATTCCTGTCTGCAGAATTATTGGGAAAGCCTTAAACTCTGTCTGCATGATACATTTTGCTTCTCTCCTTCTGGAGTCAAACACACAAGCGTGGCCTTAAATGGGATTGCTTCTTAACCTGTCGTTATGAAGTAGTCTCTCTTTGGTTTAGATCTCCCCAAAGAGCACAGGATGTTAGAAACATGGAGCATTGCTCTGTATTTGCGTTATATTTTAAAAGGAGTTAGCACATAGTAGATTTTTCAGAGAATACATGCAGATCATCCAAGAAGTTTCAGCAGGTAACAGCCAAGAGCACGTGTGGTTAGAACTGCAGCCAGCCCTGTTCTGCTCTCTCCCAGTCAGCAGCAGTACTTCACTGCAGAGGGCTTGGGCTTTTCTCCCCAGAAATGCGACTCAGGAGCTCGCAAGGAGGAGTTTCTATTACAGCTTTTCTTCACTAGGTTTTCAAAGCTGTGCAAATGACTTTCATTAAGTTTTCACACAATAGCCCAAGGCTTTTGAGGAAGGACTAGACTAGAGACTCATCACACTTACTCCCATATGTTGCATTCATTTAGACAAGGCAGTTCTCAAAACACCGTGGCAGTCGAAGCAGAAGAGGCATCTTTAAACATTGAAAATCTCAGTCATATTTTAAGCATTTTTTAACTGTTAAAAAGATGGTATCTGCAGGGAGATTAATGAGCAATAAGTAAACTATGTTGGATCCAGGCTTGCAGAATGCAGTTTAACTGCTTTAGGTTTCAGCAGACTCATTTAATTACTGGGTTACTGAACATTTTCTCTGCTGTGGGGGGGAAATGTGTACGTTTAGACAAAGAACTGAGAGTGAAGCGTGGGGATACGGCCTTCGTGTTGCCTAAACAATCCTGCTTTAGATTACCCCCTGCCTTAATTTCCTTTCAAGAAGATTGTGTCTAGGTCTTGCTATCGCTTACACTCGATTACTTCGGTGTTCACTTCCCCTGTGTGATTTAACATGCACAAGCTTAATTATTCTTCTCTGGCCTAGTGAGAGATTTCCTTCCAATAATTACCTTCACTGCCCTTTACCCTTCTGCACATTAGTTTGTTTGGAGAAACCTAGTTGCTTAGTAAGCAACTCCAAACAAGGCAGTGCCTGGAGCTGTCTTGGAGACATAATTTAGACCTTTTACATAGCCATGTTAAGCTTCAGTTTGCTGAAACTCAACTACTACATGTACTGAATTAGCAAGCTCTAAATAGTTCTGTCTTAAGGTGTTATGAGCTCAGCAGAAGAGCACCAGTTTACACTGCACTTCGATGCTGTAGTGGAGTGATACAGGTGAAAAGGAAATGACATGGAAGTTAGCAAATAACATCCATTAATTGAACTATTTCTACCAGCAGCTGTTGTTTAGCCATATGCTATTTAAATGTCAAAAGAGAATGACTTCTTATGAGCTGGATGTGATGCAATGCTGCCAGACTGATTGCTCCTCTGATAGCACAGAAATACATATTTAATTTTGTGGAAATTTCTCAGGGTTGTCCTTCTGATTGCTCCTCATGCTGTCCTGGAAAGAAAATAGGAATCGTGAAGACCAACAGGAATAAAGTGCCTAAATGATTTGTTACAATCCTTTTTAGTTTAGATCAGTGGTACTTAGACGAGGTATGACTGACCATTTCTTGGAATGGGTGGGTACAGAATTCTAAAAGCTTTGTCTTCTGTAATTTATATTAATCTGTATGCTCTACAAAATGCAGTCTGATATGTTAAAGGGATGAGGGGGGTGCTTCCTTCTCTGCCATGTTTACTGTAAATAGTCCTTAGATTATTACAACCATCTTGTGGTAAACATAGTCAAAAGTAGCAGAAGGTTCCATTTGTCCTGGACCTCTGAATATTTAGTGCTCTTACGAAGATGGAATAATTATTTAACTCTACTATTAATTATACAGTAAGTAAATATTTGTAAAATTGACTGGCTTCATGTACGTGGAAAAAAAGAAATTGTTTTGAACACAACAAAACAATGTATGTTTTTAAATTATGCTGCCTTCTTCATTATAACCTGATGTTTGTTTAAACACTAACAAAAAGTGAGCATGTCTTAAAAGTTTTCTCACTTTTTATTTTAAGGTAGTCTCTTAAAGCTTTAATCTCTGATCCATTGTGGGATTGCTTGGCCCTCAACTAAAAGAAAAATAATTACATCTGCTTTATCCTTTTCAGATTTGGTAGTGAATATAAGATGCGTTGATATTTATGGTGGGATCTGACACCATGATTGCAGAGCACCACTTCATTTCTGGTAGCTTAAATGTTGATGTTAATAGGTGTAGTGCTGTTAAAAATGAGAAGAAGATATGGTTTGCCAGTTTTAGTAAAAACTTTTTCATCCTCTCAACTTTAAGGGGATTAATTTTATTTTTTTTGATAGTACCTTCATAGTTTTGCTGGTGATAGATAGGAAAAATTGATGTGTTGATGGTAATAGACAATTAAATTGGTAATGGGGAAAACAGGGTGTCAATACCAGTAAGCTCTCCACATTAGGGCAGGTTTCAAGCTGCATGACAAGTTTTACTGGCCCCAGTTTACTGATTCAGTAAAACCCGTAGTCTTTAAAGGCAGAAACCGGACTTCTTTGGAACAAGGGAGAACGAGAAAAACCAGATCTTTTTATTAATGGAGCTTGGGAGGGGTCCCAGGCTTTGTCCACCTTGCATCCATTGTAGTTGTCGTCACTGCAACATAGGTTCATACATCAAAAAGCAATTTACACTGACCGGTGGCCTTCAGGGAGCAGGTAGAATGTATTTTCTTGCCTGTAGGATAGCTGTAAGGAAGTGAAAATATACCCATGTTTGTTGTGTGGATAAGCAAAGGACACAAAGGTTCCCAAGCCCAGTTTTCTTCTTGGAGTTGATGTGTACAGTGCATGTTGCTGGCAAGACACACGTGCTATTTCTGTACAGGCAGGCTAGAAATACAGGTGGATTGCTTGGTTGCCTTTTGTCAGTTGCTTGCTTTTCCATCACACATGCGTTAGATGTGTTTATATAAAAAATTGATCCTATGTACATGATTAAACTTGACAAGCCTTAATCTCTGTTGTTAAGAGTGTGGCCTGGATGGTTAATGTGGTAGGTCTTTGTTTTTCGTGTAAATACTTGCAATGTTCTGTTTGCGTTAAGTGCACTGGTTTGGTTTTTTTCTTGACAGTTTAGTGATTAAAATCTACTCACTTTTAAATAGGCACAGTCATGTAAATACTGAAAACAGAGCTAAACTGAAGAGAGAACTTAATCTTTTCAAGAAAACTACTAGTAATAAGTGTTTCTTTGACCTCATATTTATATTGGCAATTGATGTCTGTTAGGTTTTGGGGTTTTTTTGGCTGAGGATTTCTGTGAAAGATTTCTTTTGCTTCTATATGTTTTCTTTTCAAAATTGGAAAATATGCTGTTTTTTACTGGCTGATATTCTTAGATCAGCAGTAATAAAGGATTATTATTTTTATTTACGTTAGGTAAGAATCTGGAAGTCCAGAGATGTACTGATAAAACAGGTTAGTAGAGCTGTCCAGTTTGGAACCCTGTTTGTAACCAACAGAGTCACACTGGCGAGTGCCTCTGATGTTTGGACAGTTTTTATGGGGAATTGTTTGCTTTTCTGGGGGGTGTTTGAGTGAGTTTGTTTGTTTTATCAATACCATAGCAGTTCAGGTACTGATATCCCCATCCTGGATACTGAGCCATGCAACTTGCGAGAGGCAAACCTTACCATCTCTGTGTGCTACGTGGAACTGTCCTGGGCTTTGGGGAGCACGAGAGGGGCTGGGTCTTGCTTTGCTTTTTTTACATAATATTGCAGTGGCATAATGTCACATGAGTTTTCAGTTTTATCAGATACTCTTGTGAGATTTTCATCAGCACAATATGAATTTAGATTGTAGCGGATGCATTGGCTGCACTTAGAATGACATTTGATGCTCATTTTCAGAATCTAAGTTACTTTTCTCGCTCTTTGCTGCTGTGGAGGAGTCCCCCCTGCAATGCTGTGTTAAATTATCACAGAAGTTGTCAATAATATAACAAATTGAGAACAAACTCCTTCTTGATTGATGTTGAATTGCTGTCAAGGTCAGTGATACAGCGTGTTCTGGTAAAGGCGTTCCAAAATGTGTGCTTGGAGTTAGGCCTTCAAAACCAAGTCACGCAGACATTTTCTTCTGTTGTTTTTCTCATCCTTTAGTATAGTTACTTCATATTTTCTTGTAGTAGAAGGAAACGGGAACACTATGTAAGACAGGTGATAGTCACGTTTTATGGGGGGGGGGGCCTTAATTCAGTGGTGGAAGGTAAGACTAAGACATTTTGGTGTTTGAGACCTAAATAGGCAATCTGATTTTTGAAAAGCAAATTGACTGACTATTGATGCTCTTTTACTGTTCCCAAAAGGCACGTTAGTTTCTTGACTGTATGAATACAGACACAAGCAGCTAACTGGTATACTTATAAATAAATAAAGGTCTAAGCTGATTTATACCTCACTGCATTTTGCCTGGACACATGCAGTCTTCATAGAATGTGGTTCCTGTTGAAGAATGCCTGCTGGATATGTAGGTAGCATAGAGAGGAGGATTTTTCAACTACTACTTGTTCACTCAAACTGGTAATAAGACTGTCTTTGTTCTGTGCTGTCTCTGTGTTGTGTGGTGTTTCTGTCAGTTGTAACAAGGCTATTCCCGTTTTCTTGCAGGGGAGAGTGTTAGCAGAGTCTCAGCCCAGTTCTTTAATGGAAGAAATACCCTCTGCTAATAGTTCTGGTATTTTTTTAGCCATACCTTCTATTGCTGGGCTGGTCCCCTGTGAGGAAGCTGCCCAGATGCCCTTTCACAGGATAAAGGCATTTACAAGAGAATGGAGTGAGGGGTGATGTCACTGCCTGTGTGATGGCTTTGTTAGGTGGTGGGTGAACCTGGTGCTCCCCAGCTGTTCCTGCACCCCTCACCGCATGCCCTGGGTTCCCCACGAAAACCGGTTGGCCTGCTGCTCAGTCTGGTCTGGAGTGGAGAAGGACTAGGTGCCTGGGTGTCCCCAAAGCAGCCTGCACCTACGAGGACGATATTTCAGTGGTGTTTTCTTAAAATTGTTCTGTTTCCTATTTGTGGCTGGGGGAGAAGTCCTTCAAGGAGAGAGCTGCTGCTGTTTGCTCAAGTATGGCAAGTTTGTAGAGCTTTCCTGTTAAGAAGAGACTGCCGGTGCTGCTGGAAAGCAGAGGTTGTCCTCAGGTGTCCCGTTTAATACACAGACATTGGTATTACATCAGTTGGGTCGTAAATAATGGAGCACGGATTATCTTCACGTAAATTAAAGGCAAGCAGATAGTTAATGGTACGTGAGGCCGCTGAACCCAGCAGGGTCTGTACCCCAGCCTCGGTGAGCTCTGGTGTGCGGACAATGCCAGGGCGTCATGTGCAGTCTCAACAAATTAGTTCCCCGCGCTGCCCGCTCCCTTCTGCGCTCTCTGCTTCGGGGGGCGCGCGGATGTTTCCTCGACACGCCGCGTTCCGCTTGCCTGCCTTCTGGGAGCTGCTGCCTCGCCATGGGCTTGGGCCAGCTCTTGTGGTTATATATTTATGACTGGCTTTTTTTGCTTTTTTATTTTTGCTTTTTTTTTTTTTTCTCTCGTTGCAGCAAAGAGCGGGCGCAGTAATCTCGAACTGCTTTTTATTGACAATAATATTTAAAAGCTAAAATGTAACAGTAGTTCAGTTGTGAATACATGGAAATTGTGTGTACTGCTTAATGTGTTTCAGAAATCGCTGTTACTTTTCTTCCTTAAATACAAGAAAACAGGCGTGTAATGCCTCATTGAAAGAAGCCTGTAGGGGTGCTTTGTGAGGGTCTTAATTAAGGGCTTTGAAAGACTAAACAAAAGGAAAAAGAAAATGCTACAGGGTTATTGTTATTCCAGCCCATTGGCTCAGCGAGCTGACCATCCATTGGTGCCTTCTGTCCATTTGGGAGCTGAATGACACTTTTGTTCGTGGTTAACAGAGGTGAAAGAAGCCAATTATTGGCTGTCTTTTCCACAGGGCAGCTGCAGACGGATTTCACTGCAGGCAAATATGGACTTTTCTGCTACGAGGATGGTTGTGATGACAGTTATTTTTGTGGAATTGTATGAAAGAAAACAGATTTCCCCCCTCCCCTCCAGTGACTTGTGTAGATGTTTATTGAAAACTACTGTGAATATGTTGGCGTGGAATGGGAATGTGTAGGGGGCTGGATTCCCCACGCTAACTGTACTCAGCTTTTTCTCTGAGAGAGTGAGGGGGTTTGCATTTTTGCTTGGGTTTTTTTTCTTTTTTTTTTTTTTTTTTTCTTTTTCTTTTTTTTCTTCTCATTTTCTTTTTTCTTTGCAGTTGCAGTTAATTTTAACTCTAGGGGTTTTCTAATTGCTGTGCAGTGTGCATTAACCCTCTTAGGGCTGCCAGCTCAGACTGTGCTGCCTTCTTTGTGTGCTCTGGTGATGGAGGGATAACCTCTGCAGGTTAACAGGAACTCCTACGGTGGCAAAATACACATCTGCATGCCATCAGGGACCTCAGAATCTGTGCCTGAAACTTGTCACCCCTTCTCCCACATCTCTTACCAGGTAGTCCCATATGTTATAAAATCTTTTCCTACAATTCTTGCTTTTGTAATTCAAAATGTATTCCTTTCCCCGTGGAGTTTCTTTGTTTGAACCTCTAGTTGTAGTTTAAATATGTGAGAAGACTTGGTTCATGAAGAACCAGGTCCACCAACTGTTTTGATTATGGAGAAGTTTCCTCCTGTTTAGGGAAGATTCTGAGTAAGGACCCATGTCTCTGTCAGGGTTGATCCATATTAGTGTGTTACACTGAGAGATCTCTCAGCGTGTTAGCTGCTCAGGAGGCCTGCTGTTGGTGGCTGTGGTAGGTCATTTGTGGTGGCCTCTTTGTGGAGCTGGGTAAAATTTGCATTTGACATAGTTCATCTAAGTAGCATTGGGAGAAAAAAAAGGGGGGAGAGGAAAAAGACAGTGTTCTTGTCTTATGTGACTTTCTCCTTCAGGTGAAAGGAGGAGAGTCTGCCTTTTGTGCTCTGACCTTTGGAGGTGGAAGCTCTAGGAGGACATTACTCCGTATCTTGATGCATAAAGAGGAGTTTTTTTGCTTGCAGTTGTTTTCTCTTCATCCGGACTGATTATTTACCTTTACAGATTTATTTATTTATTTATTTTTAACACAGCAGATGTGACTGCTCTACATTGCCACTATATTGCCAGTCCTCGTTGACTGAAGTTAGTTGTGCCCCCATGAGCTTAGGATGGTGCAGGCAGCCTTGCTTGAGGCTTCTGAACCATTAGAGGATGGGGCTCCATGGGCACTTGTTGCCTGCTGGCTGTTGTCAGCAGTGGGGCTGTACCTCTGCCAGGTTCCCAAGAGCGAGAGATGTGTATGTGCACAGTGCTGTGAAGTTGCCTACACAACGCTGGCAGATGCACTGGCAGTGACAATGGAGACTGTCTCCTGGGCATGGGGGCCTGATCACCTGTCAGAGGGATAAACCAGCATGACTCTTGGGGAAGCAACATCCCATAATCTGATGTTCCAGCAAAGGGAGGTCTCCAGGTGGTGAGGCCCTGCTGTGTCTCTGAAGAGGCTGAGGGACAAGGCTTTGAGGGTTGGTACTTGCAGAAGTAGAAGTATCTGTCCATCTTTTGGGATAGAGGTTGGTGACCCAATTTGGAAAGCAATGGAGTAATGTGTCCTTTTTCCTTTGCTCCTTCCTTCCCCCTCCCCACTATCTATCCCACTGACTATCTTGTTGCTGCAGATTTTGGGTGAGAAAACCCACTGTGATGTGGGTGCACACCACAGATGTTGCTGTTGCTCTATATCCTTAACTGAATATTACATTGCTTTAAGATGACAGCAAATGCTGGCTAGGAGGTGGGGACTAATAGCTAGACAACTCTGACCACTGAGGAAAGAGTTGTGCCTTTTCACAAGGTATAGAGGAAGTTTTGCTTCTTGAAATGAAGTAATTAGCTCTGTGGTAAGTCAGATAAGAATGAGAAAATTCCTGACACCTTCATTATACGAGAAGAAATAAATGAGTTTGAAATACTTCCTTGATGTCCCTTGTTCAGTCCTGTACTGTTGAAGCAGAAGCAGAAGCTGAACGTGCAGCTCTTCTCTGTGAGTGTCCTGCAAGACATTTTGGGCTTCACTTTGTGCCTAAGGTTCACTGGAAGGTAAGGTGGATGCTCAACCTGTCTCTCCGTGTGTGTAAGGGACTTGGGCATCCATCTCGAATAAACCAAAGAGAGAATGTAACTGAAACCAGTGTAACTCAAAAGCTGGCCCAAAGCTATCAGGGCTGTCTGGATACTTGTATTTAGGGACACATCTTGTCAAAAGGCAGCAGCCCTTGCTTCACCTTTTGCTGAAGGTGCCTCAAGTGCTGTAGGTTAGCACCCACCAGCGCTGCCAGGAGGGAGGCTTCAGAAGGCTTCAGGCAGATTTGAATGCTTCAAATGCCATACAGTGGAAATGAACTGCGCAATGACGATCAAGAATTTCTGAAACCTGAGTCTTGCATCTTATCAAAACTTCTTGTGCTTTGTCAGCTACTTTAAGATGCCTTGAAAATTGCTGCTTAAATACAGGTTTGGTTCTATAAAGGCCATTCCAGGTGCTGCCATGAAATCTATTTTGACACTAGAAAGCTGTACTGTGCTTTTAGTTTTCCCACAGTACAAAGATAATTATAGCACTGTATTGCAGAAAAAGGGTTTTATTTTTTTTTTTATTGCCAGAAATAGGTTTTGGTTACATCCAAGTTACGTGTTGATATGTAATTAAAAAAAAAAATCCTTAAATGCTAAAGCTGTTGTGTATAGGTTTGGACTGATAGAGATGTACACATTTTGTCTTCTGGCTTCTTTGTATTGGTGACCATGTTCATACACCAGTTGTGTTTTGCTTTTTTTCTTTTTAGCCTTCTAAAAATGTAGGGCTTGCCCAGACTTTTGAAGCTCAGGTTGCTTTCTAAACATTGGGTGGGGCAGATGAGGAGACCAAAATAAAACATAAGGAAATGTAAGATTCAGAGTACTTGGTTACTGAAGTTGGCATTTTTAAGAAATTCTCTTTTCACAACAGAGCAAAAACACAGAGTGCAAATGGAGAGTTTTAGATGAATATTTGTGTGTAATGATAGCACTGCTTTTCTATTAAACAGATTTAAGTGCTGGGCTCTGTCTGGCCAGCTCAGAACCATTGGTAGCTTTGTGCTCCCCCTTCCTCATGGAGATGCAGTAAAGATTCTTCTCCTTTGAACCTGGGCTTGGGAAGGGGAAGCAACGCGTCCAAACTCACAAAATGAGTCTCTGCTGGGGCAAAGAACTGAACCTCAGTGGGTCTGTGGCTGTAGTTTTAACGGGGAGGTTCTGGTGTGAAATGTTTGTTATAGTAAATACTGTGTTGCTAGGTGGAGAGAGATGGGTTGTCCTTGGAGTCCAAAGGGTGAGCGTGGCTCCCTGCGCTCCTGCTGAGGCGGTTTAAGTTTTATGGAATTGCCCTTGAAGCTGTTAAATGGAACAAAACGTGCCTTGTAGGTGTTTGTGGTTATGCAGCGGGGACCTGAGACTGGAGGCGGGGGACACGCAGATCTCATTAAACTGGTTAGATTACATAGTTTGGTGATGTTCCTAGTGCTCCAGCAATGGTAGTTCACACAAGTTTTTGATAAGGAAAAAATGCTCGAGAACTTCCGCAATAGTGGTGCACAAACCTTGGCTTGATGATGCATGAAGTGTCCGTGGTGGGTTTAGCAATATGAAGTTCAAATTTAAACTCGAATATGTGTCTAACCTGGGGCTGACTTAGCTTTGATTTTTCTTTAATGAGTTAGGAGTCATTTAAAAATGACACAGTTACCCTGGTGGTTGACGGTTCAGTATGACTCCGTGATGGGAAAGGACAATTGTTGCAGCTGGCAATACTGTGCTATTTTAACTTGATTGCCAACACGCTGTTTTACTTAAAACGTGACAAATGCCTTTCTGTAAAACTCCTTTAGGGAATTTGGTTTTGATTTAATTGCAGATTTATCTCTGTTATGTTTTCTTTTAGTGTGAAGTTCCCACCATCTCCTCTTCAGTACCTTTCCTCTCTCCTACTACCAAAGGAATCTGCTGCTCCACAGTTGTGCTGGTAGAGCTCTATCAGAGGCCATACTACATAGAAGACAACTAACCCCACCTGCTTGAAAAAAACAACCCAACAAAACATAGCCAAACCCCAGAAATGATTTTTGTTTCAATCCGGGTTATTATAATAATCTGATTACAGAATGCTGCCTGTAAAGAGTTCCACAGGGAACAGTTCCAGGTGGAAAGCAATGGGGAATATAAGACAATTTCCTTGATCAGAAAGGAAACACCTTGTGCAAACACACAGATGCTGTAGGAGGCTGAAGCCTTGAGCATGTAATCTGTTGCTACGTTCTGCTTTTCCTTTGTGTGTGGAGACCTGTGGATTAAAAGAAAAGAAGTCCTCCTTACCTTTACTGGTTTTTACAAATAATCCCACGTCTTTCCAAAAATGATGGTTAGAATGGATGGTTTAGTGCACGTGTTCTGGGCTCAGATGATCCCAGGTTCAAGCCCCTTACCTGGCAGGTTGTTGTTCCAGCCGGTTTACTATGACTGTTGTTAAATGACATGAAGGCATTAAATTATTCCTCTTAGTTTTCTGTATCTGGAAGAAGTGTCAGTGAAATACAAAAGTGTTGCTAATAGGAGGACAACATTTTGACCACTTGGACCCAAAGCCTTCACCAGTGGGTTTACAGCTTGCTTTGGCTTGGTGCATAGCCTGAGCTGTGCTGGCTGGAGATGGGTGACAAGCTGGATAAACTGCAGAGGACACCCACTCGGCATAAAATGATTACATTGCTTAGATTTGATCCCTCTCAGCTGCTGTGCTGGTTGCAGGGTACGATGTGTCTGCCTGGCCAAGAGACTTTGCAGTGATCCTTTGAAAAACTGTTGTGCCTTGCAGATTTTGGCTGCTCTGCTGCTCTCCTGCAGTCTGTTACCTCAAGTGGCTGCGAATCCAAGGTGGTTATCACCAAATAATTAGTGACTTTTCTGAGAGTTTAATCTGTAGTTAATCTTGGAGTCTTGGATAACCATGGGGTTTTGGGTTTGTTTTTTTTTGTTTTTAAACTTTCAAGTTAGAGGGTAGTTGTGACGTAACCATGCTGAGAACTTCCCTACGGGGAGGTTGGACGGGAGCAGGACGTCGGAGGCTGGTTACAGATCAGGGACGTGGATGATCCGAGTTCCCACTTGGTTTTGTCCATAGGATTTTTCAGGGTCTTGCACAGGCTGGCTCTTCTCATGTTGTGATGGATCCTCTTAGGTATAGGAGGAGTGTCTCAGCACAGCCTTGCCCTCAGAATGCTTGACTGGCGTGGCTGCCAGACTAGCAGACCAACTTTTTTTTTTTTTTCACTCAATTCCCTGGCAGTACTGTATTCCAGAGAGTAAATAATTAGAAAACAGTGAATAATGCAGACTCTTCCTTTTTGCAATAAATAATCTCTAACTGTAATGGAAATACTCCTGCACTGCAAGACATTGTGCTTCCTCCCCCAGCTAACAATCCACCCTTCCTTCAGCCCGTAAGCTGCACCCAACCTGTAGCTCTTAAAAATTAACCACCGAGCATGTTAACGTGTGCTATATTCCTATTCCAGGATATGATCCCTTTCATAATAATGCAGTGGAATTTTTTTTTCTGGGTTAATTCCCCACCATGTGTCAACATAGGCCATTAACTGTATGTGTGATTGCTTAATGGCTGGCCTGCAGTGACTCAAATGCCATTTCAAAATAGGGCTTTGCATACATGTATTGTTCTCTCTTAAGATCTCGATGATGGCTTGATTGGCACATGAATAGGGTACATTAGAGCTAGTTACTGTGTCTGAAAGAAAGCTAAGACATCATGTTGAAAAAAACAACCCGAAAAACAACAGGTTGATGTGACATGGGAAGGAGGAGGCAGGAGAAATAACTTAGATGCATGGTGGGAGAAAGAGGGGGATGTTACTGCTTTTGCAGGAACAGACCTGTCTAACATTTTTCAGCCTTTCTGTGGGTGTCAGTGAAAATCTTGTAGATCCTGCTTGAGCAAAATGCTAAAAGCTTACTGGAATCAACAGGATTTGTATGCTTTTTTTCTTTTTTGTATGACTAATGGCCAGGGTTGGTGGTGATTGCCTCATTGCCCAAAGTGAGTGGTCATACAAATGTTCCAGTTAGTTTGAGCCACAGAGAAGTGGATGGAAACATTGCATATAAGCTCCTTGTGTAGCTGTTGGCAGGTCATTTCTTTCTACTGCTACCAAATGGAATGAACCTACACATCTAGCAAATGAGATGTCCTTTTTGTTTGTTTGTTTGACAGTAATGGTAATTAATTTGTTTTGAAAAGGAGACATGGTGGGTAGTAGCTGAGCATAGCACATGAGAGCAGCATTGGGCAACTGGAGGGAGCTCCAGGCTCTGCTGGTGATTTTGGGCCGCTCACTTCACCTCTGCTTGCCTTTTTCCTCCAGTGCTGTTTGTCTTGTCCATTTAAGCAGCAAACCCTTCTAGGTAAAAGGAGTGTCTCCAATTTGGTATTTGTACAGCCCCAGTCACACTGACATGTTGAACTAGGGCCCTTAGCTTCTTGTTGCAATACAAATAACAGATGATAAGACGTGGTGCTCATTAGAGAGATAGCAAAGGGTACTTAGGAAATGGCAGTGGATTTGCTGGGTGGGAATGCAGCCTGTGTCTCATTTAGCCAGTCACAGCAGATGTTGACTAAGGCTTTAAGTATTTGGATATTTCCTTTCTTACAAGAATGCTTCCTAGAAGAAGTGGAATAGGAAGCATGCTCATAAATAAAAAAATAACCTGGCTGATAGGCTTTTTATGACTGCAAAATGGGCTGTGAATACAGAACAGGTTTCAGTGCTTTTTAAGCGTTAGAGGTCTCTGTGGCTGTGTCAGAGGCAGTAGGATGATATTGAGATTGTTGGGGAGAGATGGAATTTCGAGAAAAATCTACGTTAATGCAAAAATTGATATAATTTATTTAAAATCTTCTGTTTTATTTCATCATTAACAGCTTTGTCTGTGTTAAAAGGAGTAGTAGATGAAGATCAGAAGGAGAAGAACGGGTTGGGCCGTGGCAGTAAGGATTGGAGGGTATGGGATAGTTAGCATTGCAGAGTCCTGGCTGTTGGCACATCCCCAGAGGTGCCCTCAAGCCAAGCCCTTCTTGCTGAGAGATGGGCACTGGTAGTTGTACAGACCCTGTCAGAAATTGGGAGAATTTTAAACACAATGCCAGTGTAGTGTACTGGAGCATCAGTGTGCTATTACCATGTGGAAATGAGCTAATAGTATTGGCTGAGGTAGCCAAACCTTACAATAATAGATGTAGGTCGTATATAAAAGGTAAGAAATTAATTGCTCAGAGTGTTACTTAAATGTTTTTCTTTTTCCAATTCAAACACCACTGCAAGCTCAAACACTTTGAGTGTTGGCTTCTCTGTAAACATGGTCTTTCCTTTGCCTGATGTTTGTTTGCCTCCTGTTCATGATTTCTAGCTATTGGGGTTGGCATGTCTGCAAGTAAAATATATCCATGAATTTTAGCTGCCCTTGTTGGATTCTCAGCGTAGGCAGTTACTGTTCAAAGCAGTAGTTGCGGTGGTGCTTATGGAAGAGAATTGTTTGCTTCTTGTTATCCGAAAGATGCAGAAAAACAAAACAAACAACTTTTTTCTTTTTAATTGAATTAATTTAATTAGAATTCCCTTGCTGATTCTCTAGGTTTCCTATGCTTTCATTGCATACCAAATACAGTTAAGACATGGGACAGTGCTAATACAAACTCGTTTACTCCATCCTTCGGATGGGTTTATGTTCATCCGGGCTGAATGGCAAAGTAGTTGAGCTCCTCCTCTCCCTTGGGACTGGCTGCTGAGGTGTCTGAAGGAGTTCAACATCGAATGGGTTTCTTCAAGAGCACAGCACCACAATACAGCTTCAACAGGTCTAACCTTGAGCTTCCCTGACTCCTGCTCCCTGCTGCCCACCCTCTGCTCCTTCCTCTGCCTCTCCCTGCTGCCGCAGCACTAGGCAGTTCTCATGGTGACCTGCACTGAATTCGAAGTGCTTCTGTTCTTTTTCTTTTCTTTTTTTTTTCTCTTTTTTTTTTTTTTCTTTAGATAATTGGCAAACCTGTGGGCCTGGTACGTTAGGAGAAAGGTCTGTTGCTTTCTCTTGTTGATCTTCACCGATGTTAACTTGATCAGGAGATACCCACTTATCAACAGTGGTAAGGGGTAGCTAATTGTTACTGAGTTATTTTCCAGCATCAGACTGACTTGCATTTGCAGTAACCTGGCTTATTTCATCTAGTTTCTATAAATACTAATAGCTCCAGCTTTTCTTAGTACTACTAAAGCTGGATCAGGGTTACTACCTGGGGAATTTTCCATAAGATGAAGACCTTTTACCTAATGATTTTGTACAAGTAGGTAGGAGGGCTTTATTCAAATATAGATAGCTCTGCCTAAATCATTTTGGAAGTGTTATAATTAAATAACTGAGTGGCAGAGGGCGCAGACCTTGGAAAAGACTGAATGGAGCCTACAGTATTACATGCTATTATCTATCAGCAAACAGGTTAAGCTTGCTCAGAGGGAGTATTTTATAGGATTTTAGAGGTGCCTTGTTGAAACATGATCTTCTTTCCTTCAGCAAACACTCCTCTCTCTCCCGCTCTCTTTCCTTCTTCCTCCTTCCCTTCTAAACTTCACAAAAGATAAAAGTTCTAGGAGAGCCAGTGGGGTAAGGATAGTTGGGTATTAAAGAAGTGCACGGGATTGCTTTGATTTTTGCTTTGTAAGTAGGCAGTCTCGATTGGGTTTGTCCGAGAGCTAATTTTCCTTTACTGGAGCTAGATATTTTACATTTTTCCTGCTTAAAATTGCTTTTTACCGAGTGGTGTACTTTAGGTCATTAGCACATCTAATGTGTGTGAATGTGGTGAGAAGATCCAGGAGCCCCTAGTTCAGTGCCGATCTAAATGTTGGTAGCAGAGGCTGCAGTGCAGGGTAGAAGATGTAGCACTGACGTTTCCTGTGAGTTTTAGGAGATGTATCAGCACACCAGAGCTAGGGAGTGAGGAAGGTTTCTTTACCTAAAATATGCCTGCTTTCTGAGTGAGGAGTTCTACTGAAAAATGGTAGATACTGTCACAAAAAAACCCCAATCCCAAAGGCTATTGCAGCTAAATATTTCTTGTCCTGAGATCGGGGTAGTTTTCCATGCCCATCAGTTACTGTGGGTTGTTCGCTTTCATTCTCTGCTTGTATCTTGGGATAATTTATTGATCATTTTTGCCTGTCCTTCTGCAGCCTCTGCAGGAAGTCTGTGTTTCCCGTTTTGTGGTCCCTCTTGGTTGTAGCATTTCTTCTCACGCAAGAACTATTGTCCCCCCTCCTCCATTTCCATCCTCTCTAGTCCGCTGGTTTTTCTAACCAGAATCTTATTTTGGTAATTGGTAAGAAGAATGTTTAGGATAAATCTAAGAAGGATCAGGCTGTTTTATGGTGGAGGGAATACTTGAAAATGAGAGAGGAAGCTGTCTGTGCCCTGCAGGAGATGCTGTAACATCCTGGGTGTTTTTAAGTCTCTGTTGCACGATAACACTGATGAAAGCTGTGACTGAAGCCCCTTCCTAAAGATAAGAGGGTTTTTTGTTTTGGTTTGGTTTTAATATGTGAGAGATTAATAAATTTCCGTTCAAGATAAGAAATAGTTTTGACTTTGCTTAGTGGTAGAATCCCTTAAAAAAAAACCCCAAATAACCAAAACATTCCATCAGGAACTGGAATTCTTGCACAGAAGGGTTGTAATAAAAAAGTTGAAGCACATTGTATTCTCTGGTTCAGGTTTGTGAAATCTCCACTGCTGTTTACTTTGAACAGCTTAAATCTCCTGCTTTACGCAGAAAGCTGGTGTGATGCTGTGGGTTTTTACCCTCTCCAGCAAAGATGCTTTCCTCTTCCCAGTCTCATTCTATGCCTATTTTCAACAGAAGGATATTTTTTTTTTGATTTTTAGTGTCCTTGCTGATTTAGTATAGGTGCAAGGATTTGTAAAAACTTTGCAGTGTTTCTGTGTTAGGTGAAAGCAGAGGACTTGAGTAAACTAAGCTGGAATCAAGGATTAAAGAAGTTCTTGGAATAACGTGAAGGATTTACTGGAGCAGCATGAAGACAGTAAATGATGGCTGGAGTACACTGACTTCATTTTTCACCTTTGACCTGTAAAAATTAGTCTCTGTAGTACCTGGAATGGTGAAATAACATTTTCAGTAGGTTTCTTCAAGCTAATTGTTTTAGTGTTTGTTGGTGGTGGTGTTTTTGCTTTTTCTTGTTCATTTATTATTATTTTTTCTTTTCTGTAGCACCTTCCTGGAAGAAGGACAGCGTTTCTGACTGAAAGAGCCTTATTTATCGTTCAAAACTGCAGCAAGGGCAGCAGTAGCACTGTAGGAGGGAGCATGGTTGTGATTATATTCTGGCATTAACATATCTCCTACCTGAAATGGCGAAACAAATTGTAACTATAAGTCTGTGATTCATGTTATCCTCGAGATGCAGCCTCCTCTTGCTAAAAAGGTTACCACCTTTGGCTGCTCATCATTTCAGTTTTGATGCCAGCTCCTTGCCCTATCATGCCCTGACCTGCCTTGCTTGCAGTTGGTTAGTGAGTGAAGATTTAGCCTTGCTGCTTAGTACAGATAAGCCTGATTAATGGCCAGCTGCTGAAAGGTGCAGGTCTACCCTGGCTTCTCATTCGTTTTCCTGAGAAACCTATAGTGTAAATCCATGGCATTCCTGTCCTCATCTTTTCCTCCTTAAAGCTATTGTGTCTGTTGTGTGCTTCACAGGGAAAACATCCCAAATATAAGCATGGGGGATGAGTTGAATTTCAGGACAGAGCTGTAGGTTGTTGGGGCTGACAGATCATTCTGTGAAGTGATGGGGTTTGGGTTTGGTTTTTTTGTGGCAATCAAAAGGTTTGTAGGTGTTGTGCTGTTTTAAGGGGATGTACAACTGGATGTGAGAGCTCAATCCAGAATGGGTCTCTCAGCGTAGTCCTGCTGAAATGGGGCATTAAGCAACTGCTGATGTGATCCTTCTGTTGTGTGATGGCATTATTCCTGTGGATACTGGCAGAGGCTGGGAAAGTACTATTAGGTGTTAGTTTTGTTCATTCTTAGAAGTTCATTTTATATATTGGAACCTTAAATGAGCTCTGGCCTCATAGGCCTGAGGTCTTTCTAGAAGAGGAATAGGTGGAGTAGGGAACCTTTTCAGTTGGGATTTCTTTGACATATCCAAGGCCTGTGCTAGTACTTTATTTTTATTACATGGACAGCCTCTTTGATTCTGCATAGAGTGATGTGGGTTTTGAAATTGTAGGAATATTAAAATGAGTATTTTCTAAAATAAAAGCACTAGAAACTCGGTAAGGGCTGGTTTTGTTTTGGGTAGTGGTTTTGTCATACTATCTAGTGTTAGTCAGGTTTTGCTGAGAGTCTTCTATAAAGCATGTGTTATTAAAAGTATCTTCCAAATTAACCAGGCAAATGCTTTAGAGTGGATTTGCTAAGTAATTTTATCTATATGGGTGTTTGCTAATATCATTTGTAAATTCTTCCACTGAAGCTCATGAACTACGTAGTATTTTATTACCACCAAATAGTGCACATTAACTGACTCTTTGAGCATATTTTGTAGAGTGAAATGAAAAGAAAATTTTAGAATTATATATATGTGAATATATGTATAAAAAAAAAACCCAAGTGTCTGATGCAGTTTTCTACAATTATTTGTGGGGTTTCCCTTCTAAATTGGCTGCATTTTTCAAAGTGTCATCTCCCCAAGTCTGTTGATTAGTGAGGCATTGGCAATCAGGTTGTGATTTCTGGAGCCCCCAGAACTGCTTTTACATAATGTTTGTAATGAAACAGAAATTGCTTTAAAACTTGTACAGTGATCATTAAGAAACTTTGAAAGTCTGTGCTGTAAAGTTCCCCAAAGTCCGCTGATCAGTGCCATAAAGCTTATTGGCGTATTACGGAATAAGAGTTACTATCACATGTAATGAAGGCAAATACAGAAAGCTTGTTATAATTCCATCTTTTTGGCTAGACTTCATGATAGGCAGTTCACATGATAATGCTAAAACCAGAATTACAATGTGTGTCTTTGTGCCTGGCTTTGTTAGTTTCACAGAAAAGAAATTTCAGTACAATTCATAGGTATTGATGCTTCTCACATCTTCATTATGAAGTAGTTCTGTTTCTTGCTTACATCCAAAGAGTCTTCTTCCCACGTTAGAATTGTAGAAGCTAACACTTGGAGCTACAGGGGAGAAAACATTCTTAGCTGATTTCAGATGCCAGATACAGCTGAATTTATGTAGAGTTTGGCTATCAGCCGTGCTGTATGTCTACAGGGTTTCCATGGACATAATTTAGGATTGCATAGGACGCTTCTGAAAATCAGGCATTTATAGCTCTGGAAACTTCAAGACCATTGCTTTCAGATGGATGTGATTTCATATTTCCTCTGTCCTAAAGAGCTCTCACGTAGCGCAACAAATGCGGTTGCAGTCCAAATCCTTGACCAATTGATACATAACCGTTCATGAAGTGCTTTCTGATGCTGTATACTGTTGACTTGGTTTTACTACCACCTTTTAAGATGGTGCATGTGATAACAGGGTGTCATCTGGATGGTCTTCTGAGAGAGCTGTGATTTTCTTGCAAAGGTTACTATTTCTTAGGATTCGTTCATCCACTCCCTTCTAACCCTTCTGCCTTATTCACAAATGTTTCCCAGTTGATACTGGAAAGGGGAATGTAGTCCTCTGGAAAGGAGAGGACTCTCCTGGCTGTGGGAAACTCCTGCATTCCTGACAATCTGAAAAATGTGCAAGGGGGGTGGGGGGAAGAAAAGTCGCAGTCTCCTGTGGAGCAGACAGCTGACGATTCATGTATCTGATACTTCTATTTACTTTCCTGCACAAGAAGAAAAACGTCCCCTGCAGCAACTGCAGCATCTCAGGGTACCCAAGCTGCTGCTGAGAGACAAAGCACTTCTTAAAGCACGCGGGCTGTTCAGGTCAGGAATAAATCATTTCCAGTTCAGCTCCTTCTGGAGCTTAGTGAAGGAGTCTGTTGTGCCACAGAGGATTTTCTTGGGTTTCTCTCAAATTGGGTTTGTTTTGTATGTGCTGAACCCGATTTTGATCTCCACTGCTTTTGAGTTATGTTAGTACACTCTTAACAGCTGCTGAGGAATGGCTCTCTTAGTTTATGCTGAGACACGAGGAATGAAGTTCTGGCCTGCTACTTACTAAACAGTTAGTTTGAAGAAACAGTTGTACCTAGATTTGAGTTCAGTGTTGAGGTTGGTGGTGGGTGGGGGCCTGTGCTGCTTGGTCAGGGGCGGCAGAGCAGTTGCCTGTTACTTGTTAATGTAAGTTCACTGGCATCCTTTGACATTGTCAGCTGCAGTGGGGAAAATAAATACTGTTTTTTTCCCAGTGACTATGGGGATTGTTTTCATACAGTGCGTTCTGTTGTCATGATAAATAAGGATGCTTTTTTGTAGTGAGCCATGTAGGACAGTCTGGCAACTGGAGGAGTAACATGGGCATTCTTGCAGAAAGTGGTTTAGTGAGTTGCTGCTAACTACGTAGGTTATATGATACTGATGTGGCATTAGGTTTGTCACAGTATGAAGGAAGACACATATGCCCTGGGCCACCATTTCATCAGAAGTGGCACCAACCCCTCTGCCTGCTCCTTGATCTGTTCAGGGGCCTGACTGTGAACCTCCTGAGGTCAGCACAGAGTCCTGTCATGAGTGGAAGTCATGGAAGATACTCTGAACGTGACACCTTTTAATTTCTCAAGGGAGTTGTTTTTGCTGCTACAAAATAGCTCTTCAGGGATTTGTCCTTTCCAGAATAGGAGGAAGAGTCTGAATAGACCTTTCTCTCCCCTATCAGAAGAAGTGATAACTCCAGTGGAGGCAGGTGCTTGAAAAATTGTGGTTCCTATGGATGGGCTAAGAACAGCTGCTCCAGCCGTAAGCAAGGGCTGGTACTTAATTCTGAGGTCAAGAGTTTTAGGTGACAAACAAAATTTGCTGTCCTGCATACAGTTACCAGCCCATCAAATCTTCATGCAGGAGTTTCAGTGGTACTTGTTGACTGTCAGTGATATGAAAGAGATTGGTTTTGTTTTGTTTGTTTGCTTTTTACCCAAAAGATGTGGGGAGGTGGTACACAGATGCTGGAGAACATGTGGAAGATAGCAAGCAGAAGGAAGCTGGGAGGGCTCTGCTAAGGATTCTCACTGAATTGCTCATTAAACTACATAAAAAAAAAAAAAGGCAGTAACCAAATGGAAAGTAAGAACTTGGATTATGTAATGAACTGTTAGGCATTTATTAATTATCAAACGGAATTGTTTTTGTGCTACTTTTACTCACATTGAGTAATAACTTGCTTTAGGACTGGATTATCTGTGATGGTTGCGTAGGTGTGAGCTGAGGTGATGGCACCAAGTTTGCCACTTACTGCTCCTTCGTAAAGACAAGAGCTGAGCAGGTCTGCATACCTATCGTGTAAGCACTTGCTGCTGGCCTGTCTCTGCTCACGGACTGAGAATGAAATCTGCTTAAAACTATTACCTCAAGGACTTCTATAGGTTTTGTAGGAAAAAAATGGCTGTGGTAGAGCTAGGACATGTTTCTGCTATGCTTGTCAGTTGTTCCAGAAGTTGTGTTTGCCAGAAGCTCTTCATTAAGCCCCAGTGCATGGGTTTTGTTGTTGGTTTTTTTTTTTATAAAGACAGTGTGGGATGAAAATTTGCGTGGTGGGTGGTCACAATCTTTTTTTTTTTCTTTCTTGAATTTTTTTATATTCTGTGGTTTTAGAGCAGTCTTAATTATCTGTGTCAAAATTGTATGCATGTGTAAGTTAGTAAAAATTAGTGCTGGGAGTAGCAGTACCTTAGAGCCTCTTCCATACAGGCATGGAACTACGCCCTGTAGTTTCACAGGAATTTTTTTTGCTTAGAGGTGTCAGAAAACGTTTTTATCAACTTTTCAGTATATAGGTCTTTGCTGCAACTGGATTCTCAGCTTACTGTGCTTCAAAAGGTTAGCCTGCAAATTTCTAGCAGGAGATATTACTGTGTAACACTAGAATATTTTTATTTTTTGCTGTTATACCATCTGATTAGGCTTCCTTTTTCTTCTCCTTTTCCTAAAGTGTACAGATCTTTTACTGTTTATTGATAAATCTGTATTTCTTCTTCCCCAGAGATATCAGCATGAATAACATCACAAGGCTACCAGAGGATGCATTCAAGAACTTTCCGTACTTGGAAGAGCTGTAAGTATTTCACACACATTCAAGTTTGGGTACAACATCAGATGACTGTGTGAAGTGGTAGGTGGATGGGGAAATGGTGTTGAGATGTGAGTAGAGAAAGCAATTAGACTTTAAAAAAAATAATTTAAAAAATGTCCTGTACATGTTTGGAAACGGGAACAGTAAATGCAAGGGACTTTTTACGGTAATTATTTTAATCATGGCTAAAGTGATGACACATACTAATTACAGCGTTATCCAAAGATAACACAGAAGGTGTGTAATTACCATTGTTTCAGAAGGAGCTGTTCAATAAGCTGTTGCATAAGTTCCATAAAATACATGTTGGTTCATTTACTGAGTATCTTGCTCCCATTGCCCCTTTGGGCTGTGGATGCAGTGCTCACAAGCCCATTCTGGCCCGTATCAGAAATTCAGGTTTTGTGGTACAGGGCTTCTTGTTCACAGTTTCTCTGGCAAAAATTCTCTCTCCAGTTCCCATCTCTTGTCCTGCTCTCTTTTGAGCTATTTTTTAGGTTTTAGTGAGGTTATACTTGCACTTCTGAATCCTTGATCTGCGCTAAGGCTTATGTGCCCAGTGTTTTGCTGAACTGCAGTCTTCACTGAGATGTCTTTGCAAAGTTGAAACACCCTTCCACAGCTTTATAAGAAGTTAGATTTGGCTTCACAGTCAATAAACAGGGATGAGGCTTTGACTTTCAATTACTTTTACTTTGAATTACTTTAGTAAGTACTATTATGTGACAAGTGCCTTCTGTGTGTCTTAATTTCCTTATATATGAAGAGAGGGTGATGGTTCAACCTGAAAAAGGTTGAGAACTTCGAACAGAGAGCGTTGAGAACTTACAGTAATAAGCAATAGATAGACAAAACCACTACAATTTGCTTTGCTTCTCTTGAATTTTCAGTGTCAAAACAGCATTTCTTATATCAGAGAGCATTTGAAAGACAAATTAAGGCTGTCATTGCATGAGACTTTGGCGAGACTGGAACTATGAATGCTGTGTTGAGAGATTTTTCAATAAATGCACCTTAGGGAAAGAACAGATCATTTCCAAAAGAGACCAACCCTTCCGAAGAAGGGAAACATTCTTCTGACTGAACAGATGAGGAAACCCAAGCAAGGAATGAAAGCCATTTGTAGAGGGCAACAAGATAAATTAACCCAGTTATAAATCTGCAGATAAAGCCCAGAACCTTTTGCCTCTGATTATCTGCTATAACCAGCACAACCACTGCACTTCTCTGGAACAAAGATATTGAGAAATTGATAAGAGTTGGATCACTTGATCCTGAAGAAAGGCTTGGCCTTCCTGAAAGCTTCTCTGTTCTTCTTCCTTGCATTCCAGCTATGGTGGTTGGTCTAATAATGTGGTCTACCTCTCCTTACGATGTTGGTCTCTTATATCCTGGTCATGTGGAAGCTACTGTTACTAATACTCTGAAATAACTTCATTTTCCCTGGTTCTTAAGTATTTTTGACTTGGGTCAGTACAATTATGAAGCACATTTGAGCTTATTTATGTCAGATGAATTGTGTGTGGTATCTTATTTCACGCGTAACAGGTTCTGGTTTATTCCCCCTGATTTTCGGTATTGCTTAAGTGTGCAGTATAGTCAAGAATGCCTCGTGAAGGGAAGGATATTTACCAGGACTTCAGATGGTGGAATTGATACAGTTTAAGAAAGGCTTTATGGCAGGTAGTCAGTTAAAAAAAAAAAAAAAAAAAAAAAAATTAGAAGCCTGGGAAGGTTTGCTTGGCTCAGAATATATATGAGCCAGCGTTCCCTCTGTGCTTTCTAATATGCACTGCTGTATGTCTGTGTGCTTCCTTAGACTGTATTTGTAGTCCAGTCTTTCCATATTCTTTATAGTCATATTGCACACCAGAAGTTGAAAAAATCTCCAAACAATTCTCTTTTCCCAGCTCCAGATGACTGTGGGAGACTTAATTTTTTTCCTATAAGTAATTAAGTAATAAAACCTAACTGGTGGGTGTGCATATTGTGTAACTTCCATGAACCCTGGGGTGTGTCAGGAGGTAAGGAGAAAAGCCAGAGCCTTCAGCCATCATCTGTTGTGCTTAGTGTCTAAGAGCCACTTGCTACATATACCTCATTGTCCCCCCCTAAATTTCAGCATTTGAGTTTGTAAAAAAAAACAGGCTGGTATTAAGCTCAGAATTCTATGTAAAGCACCCAGAAGCTTTAAGTCATTCCTAGCATGCTGACTTGATTTGTTAAAGAAACTTAGGGAAAAAGCAAACCCAAAACAAGTCAAACCCCAACATATTCACAGTAAAAATATATGATACTTACCAAATGTTTGAACATACTTGAATCAAACATAATTCCTTAGTAAACAGGAAAAATACAATTTTCATTTGATGTCTGAGTTACCTCCTACATCTGCAGAGGTAGGAGAGTCTCCAAAAAGATAAAAAAAAAAGGAAAAAAATATCTCCAATTCAAGAGCTGTCACAGATGCAGAAAGACAGGGAAATGACCATGAGAGCAGAACCAGAAGTAGACGTTATCTGTGTATGGTCCTTCTCAGCTGAAAACCATGAACTGAGACTTGTGAGTTGTTAGTGAAGTTTTGCAGCAGCACCAGCCTGCTGCTGAGTTTGAAAGCTATTTGTGGAGGCTCTGGGCATGTCCACCAGCAGTGAGATGAGAAAGGTTTCTGCCTTTTCTTTAAAGGCCTGGTTATGGCTAGCTGTGCACAAGTCAACTTACAAGTTCCTTTACTTCAGTTCAAGTTCTTCCTAGAGGGTATATGATAGAGTAAATTAAATTCAAAAAAAGCAGCTTCCCTCCTTAATAGAAATGACCAGCACCAGACATGATGTGTTTTTGCTTCATTCTGCCCATTTCCATTTCCCCATGCGACAGGGTACAGAAATTTTTCAGTCTTTATTTTTGCTGTTTGTGGACAGAAAAATCCAAACAGTCATACTTCCCACTGCACAACTGCAATTTTCCCTCGGAGATGATTTTCAGACTTTCTTCCTGGCTTTTATATATAGTTGAACAGATCCAAATTCTGTCTGCCAGGTACTGGCAAAGTTGCGTTTTCAGCACAGAAACCTGTGTGTGAGCCTTCACACCAAAGAAGAAGAGAGTTAAAGCAGAGTGGTATTGCAATCTGTGCTACAAGTGACTTTTCCATCTAGAAATTTTCCCAAGAATTACATGTCTAAAGCAAATGAAAATCCCACAAACTAAAGGGAATGCAGTAAGTATCCACCCCACCACAGGCTCAAGTAGCTCTTCATCCAGGAGACAGCCCCAGATGCCTTTCTCTTTGTATGAAGCCTTAACGTTGCCGTTTGTCAAGTGCTGTGGGAGATGGCCTCTGACAGAGGGAGTTAGTTTATATTACAAAATAGCATCCCAGAATTTAAATGAATGGAAATGGAAGGCAATTAGATGGATTATGTAGGCAACGGTGTCTTACACAGTGCACCGATGAAGAGGATGGGATTGAAAAAAATGCAGTAGGAGCCATTTAAAATGGGGGTTGTCCTTTCCTTAATGCAGTGAATTATTTGGTAGTCTGGAGAGACTTCAGAGGATCGTTTTTCCAAATCCTAAAATGAATGCTTGTGAAAGAAGCAGCGTACCAGACTTGTGAAAGCTCTATTAAAAGGTGCCTTCTATGTCACCAAAGGGGGAGCAACCTGGATGCTTCAATGTACGTACATCCTGTGCTGGTTTTAGATGCGCTGGGTTATCTCAGACACCTGCCCAAGACTGGCAGGTCTGACACAGATGGGAGAGGGGTAGCTGCCTGGAAGTGCAGTCAGATCCAGGTGGAAGAGGACATCTGAAATGACCCGGAGCGGCTGTGCTTAGGGAACTGACTCCCTTGCAAATTACCACATTTTCAGGTATAATCAGAGTTTTCCTACCTTCGAGATAGTGTCCTACCTGAGATTTACTCCCAGGTACGAGCAAAGGGATTCCAGCTTAGCCACAAGCAGAATCTGCCCGTTGGGTTATGTGCCCCACATGCCCCCGTTCACATCCTTGTTGTGCGTGTCACTGCTCGATACGCTTATCGTATGTCGGCAGGATTCTTGCACTATTTATAAATGTTATAAAAATTCTCCATCTCTGTGTGATACCCATCTGGAAGTGATTTGCAAATGATTGAAACGGCAATGGTCAGAGTCAGCGAGGAGCAGACCACCAAGGGGTTTGCCACAGCAGTTAATGAAGTGTATTCTCCAGAAAATGTTAACATAAATATGCTGCAGCCCTGAACTTGATACGGAAACTAAAAATCCTTGAAGAACTTGGCCACAGTTTTCTAACCACACCTTTAAGTATTTATAGAAAGCTAGAAGAGGGAAATATAGTTAGATAATGCAGTGTTTTTAGAAAGCAGAAAATATTTTCCAGTGTGAATTTTTTAACTAGAAGAGCCAGACTATGGTATTTTTTGATGCTCTTCTAAATAGCTGCAGTTCCTTCTAATATTTAAAGTTATCTAAAGTAGCCTGAAGGATTTGATCTACATGATTTCCATTCACTATATTTGTGAATGATCTACTGGATTAGCTAAAGGGTGCTCTCTCATTTAAGGAAGGCAAATCAAAAGGATTTTTATTCTTGGCCACTTTTCCAGTCTGGCTTCAGAAACTTGAACCACTCAAAGCAAAAGTCTCCTTGACTTAATGACCTTTTAACATTGTTTTGATTTCCACTCTTAACCCTTTAAACTGTTCTTATTTGCCTTGCACTGATGGGTAAAGTTTAGATAAGGTTTTGCTTGGTCCAAGTGAGAGGCAGTAAGGAGGCAGAGGACAGTGAGCTGTCCTGCTCTTTGTCTGTGGGCTGCTGGTGACACAAGCACGTGGTTGTCTGGAGGGGAGCACTGGTCCCCTCTCAACCAGTCAGCCTTGGGGCTGGGCTCTGATGTTATCCAGCAAGACTCGGGGAGGATGCTCTCTGCTCTCTGACTGTAAGGGTTTTGAAGCCTGTATCATGCCCAAAAATACTGCAAGGGAAATAATCCTTCCTGAAAGCCTGGAGAGACAGCAGTGCTTGATTGCCTTCCAGATGTGTGCTGATGCCAAGGGCTGTTGTCAGGGTCTGTCCTGGTTCTGGTTTTTGTTCACAGGTGATAGGAAACAGTTGCTCTTCTGCGAAACTACCTTCACATTGATTTATTTATTTATTTTAATGAGTCAAGGGCAGAACTTTATTAAGGTTTTTATTTAATAGCTGGTGGAAATGGTTAGAGAAATAAAAAAAACCTGATAAAAGGAAGTTTTAGATCAATAAAAGTTTTCTCTTTTCTGAAAGGCAATGCTAATCTGCTTTATGAGAGATTCATAAAGAGTGAGCAAGAGACAACATATGTACAACTGTAATTTTTCCAGAAGAGAAGTGGTACAAGTGAGAATTTGCTTGACTAATTACCTCCATGCTGATTGCAGCACTAAGAGATCTTGCTTAAACATCTCAAATCCTTCCCCCCATCCACCAGCGTCTCCGAAAATGACTGGTAACTGACAAAGTGTATTTGGAGAAGGTAAGGATTAATAAAAATGGATACAAGCAGTGAAAATGAAGTGGTTTTTGACAGAAGGTTGTAATCAGGAAGCATCTGCAAGGGAAATGTCTTGAGTTATTTTTCCTCTTGACTGCAGCTGAAGATGGCTACCTGGCTGAAATGTCACAGCTGCTTGCTTTTGTGGTATCTATTTCAGTGTGTAATTTAGATGGTCCCCTTCCTTCTCATTTCTGCATTAGCACTAAGTTGTGTTATCCTTGGGGAGGGAGAGGGAGTGTCTATCTTTTTTATTACTTCAGGTTTATGAATAAGGCATGTCTTGGAGTTCTGCCGAGGCCACCAAGGCTGAGCTCTTAGTTTGGGATGCAGTGTCTTTCCTCACCTGGCTGTGGAGCATTTGGTGGAAGGAGGTTTTGTCCCTCAGTGCTAGGTCTTTTAAAGTAGTATTTTCAAGGTAGCATATGAAGGTTGATGAGATGGTGCAATTTTTCTCCCTTTCATAAACATGAGTAGACCCAGGATTTGTAGTGGGAAGCTGAGGCAAAGACCTCTTTTTTGAGTAGGAAAGGTAAGAGCGAATCTTCATGAGAAGTTGTCCCGATGCCTTGTGTTAGCTGACAGGTGGTAACCCAGGCTGCGGTTAAACAATCTCTTGTGAAACTAGCTGGTACAATTGCAGATGTTACCACCCTGTATCTGTCCATTTAGCCCCACCAGCAGAGAGCGAGGAACGAGCTGGGAGCTCTCTCCAGCTGCTTTGTTCCGAAGGCAGCCAGCGTAGACGTCCTCTGTTGGTACTTCAGAAACAGCCGGCTGATGTTGGGTAGGAAGCTGATGAGCTCTCTTCATCTCTCTGCCAGCTCTGAATATTTGAACAGCTGGAGGAGGTAATTTCCTCACTCGGTTGCTCCGGCTTAAATTCCAAGAGGTAAAGTTCTAATGAAGAAAATGCAAGGTGTAGGTTTCACATGTGGGAGCAAGTTAAGAGCCTCAGCTTTGCCTTGACCAGGTAGCATACATTAGAAACGTTTGCTGCCTTGTGTGCGCTGGAGCTTTGCGAAGCGCGGCTGCGTGTTGGAACTTGCACCTTCACATTCTAGTCAAGACAAACCTTTAGGCAAAGACTCCCAAGTCGAATTAACCACAGTCAGCTAAGATATTTTTAAACATCTCCTGCTTGGTCTGCAATAGATACTAAATGATGTTTAAAAACACGTTGGCCAACCTGTGTTTAATTAATGTTTTCTTATCTGTTCAAGGCCTAAATCAGTTTGATTCTGGATGAGTTTCAGTCCTGCTGATTCAAGAATAATATTTCTGCAGCTGAGAAGGTTCTTGCTGTGCTTAAGTTGCCTATTTTCCCTATTTGTGGGGACAGATAGTAGTAGGTTGAGTAAATTCCATTGTTTTTAGGAGATGAGTGAGTTTCTTGCCAGTTTCTCTTTCTGTGTTAATTTCAAAAGCTGGCACGGTTGTGTGTAAGGATCCCAAAACTGGTTGTCCTGTTGCAAGTACTTTCAGGGGGGAACAAAACTTTTTCCTTATCTGTTATCTTCGAGTTTCAGCGTTCAGCATGATTTTCTCACGCGCATGCACACAGAAGCTGGCTCAGCTGCATGGCCTGGAGGCTGAGCTTTGCAGTGTTACGCTTCAAGACCCGTCTTACGAGCCTGAATTTATTATGCTGCCTGAGCTGCCAGGTTGGGACTGTCTGAATGTTTAAACCAGATAAGAAACTTCTGGAGGCTGAGCAGTAGCCTGAGAAGCCCTCAGGCTGGGTCTCTCCAGGTAGAGTCCTTGTACTGTGCAGTCCCCCTCCTCCTTTTGGTACTAGGAATTCGAGTGTGGGTCAAACGATGTACATGAGCACGTGAGGAGGTAGCCAGTTCCAGGCTCAGCCCTCAAGAAAAGTCACATGTAGCTTTGCAAAAACCTTAGGTAGTCAGACAGAAAAGTAGAAAAAGTAAATCCTGTATGTTGGAAGTTAATTCATTACTACGTATCTGAAGCAGTTAGAAAACTGGTAACAGAGGTTTAATTGCCAAATATATGTAGATTTAATCCACTTTCACATTTTGCAGTGTCACTTGCTAGATTCGTGGTCACTCAAAAGATCCCATGCCTGGAAAGCCAATAAATGCCAGGGCAAGAGACAGACCATACAGACAGATTGAAGCAGTTTTAAGGATCTACTCTGTCAGCAGTCTTTTTTTCCTGCTCTCTCATGTCTAACCATCAATGTATTTCATGATCTTGGAAACCTCCTGAGCATCCTGCTAAAAGCACAAATTCATAGCCGATTCAATTGTTGCATCCCAGATGATCAAATCTGAGTTAGGGTACTTCCATCTCTGTGTCACTGCTTTACAGGCTAGGTAAGTGAAATCTATTTGTAGCTAGGAAGGAGAGTGTTGGTGCTGGAAGAGCTCCTGTGAGTTCAGTGTAGCAACCCATCTGCTGATCCACACGGGCAGCAGAGAGCCCGGCTCCCCTGTGTGCTTCTCTCTGTGCCCATGATGAAGTTGGTTTTAAATTCACAGACCCATCTTAGAGTGTCAGAGCATTCAGAACTGGAGTGTCAATCATAAACTCCCTCCCTGCTTTCTCAACAGCCAATCCATGACTATGGAAGTGATTCCCAAAGCACAGCCAAGTGCCCCCAATCTCTCAGCATCCACAGAAAGGAGACATTTAGTATTAGACATGGCTTTTTGAGGGCACAGGAAGAAGAAATAAAATCCTTATAGCCACCCAGCTTCCCCCTATTCTGCCACTGGATTATTTTATGTTTGGGCATCGGAGTGAGGAGGGTGGAATATTTGTCTTGAGTAGCTTCTTCTCAAGTAATCATGATGGTGTCTGTAATGATTGCAGTTTGTGCAGTGAGAAATTGCAGGGAAATGGAAATCCAGAGTGGCAGAACCTGGATCCAGCATATGCAGCCCTCCTCCAAGTGGCTTAAGATATCTATCAAGGTAAAGGTCTTCCTGGCTTATGGTAGAGAAAAGGAGAGTGCAGGACACAATGCAAGATGTGCAAAGGCCATTGGGGAGAAGGCAGTTTTATAAGAAGTATTCTGCTTTCTCCTTGGGGGGTGAGAGGAGTCAAAGATGGTAACTGCAGTGGCTTGTCACTGCTGCTGTAGGCTGTCTTACCAGTTTTCTAGACAACAGGGTATTGTTGCTTATTTTTAAGACATGTGCATGTTAGAAAATAAGTGCGAACTTAGGGGTTTTTTTCTGGCGAATACTGCTTGGGACTACAATGGCAGCTTGCTTCAATGGCTGATAGTGCACAATTGGTTTAGGTTACCTGTGTTTCCTTCACTGCATCTTTGCATATGCCTGTGGGCTCTGCTTCAAGGAGGTCTTGCCCAAATAACCGATGCTGTTGGCAAATTGAACGATAGAGCTTGTTTTGCATGGATGGGAATGCTTGCTTTCTGCAAAATCCATCGTCATTTATTTCCCTGTTAACAAGAAAAAAGTACAATTATAAATATTCTCTGATAGTCCATGAAAAGCAATATCATGGAGCCATATTTTGTCTTGCAGTGGGTGCTGGTGGCTCTTGCTAACAAATTAACAGTAAAATTTATGAGACTTTAGACTTCCTTTAATCAGTTTAATTTACTTGGACATTTTTTACTCAGGCCAGGATTGCATTTTGAAAACACACTATTACCTTGAAGTTCAGTATAACTTTGAGAAAGCTGTAAATGCTCGAAGGGGAAGGCTCAGAATGAGAAGTGCCTTCTTAGCTGGATGGAGCTGGTGCAGTTTCAGTGCTGGCTGTGGTTATAGGCTTCCTTTCTCAGTCCTGGTGTGTCTTGGCTTACATACGACTTTATAAATGGCATTTGAGGTTGTATAATACTGAAACTACAGCAAGAGAAGGAGAAAGGGACAAGCGCATTTTCCGTTAGCAGCAGCAGGATAAAGTGTCCATTTAGTTATGGTAAATTGGGGTGGAACGATTGGGAGTAATCTGCAGGTTATTGATTGGCTTCACAGCAGTGCAGCAGGCAGCAGCTGACAAAAGTCCCCAAGGGGCTGTTTGCTAATCAGAGATAAGCAAACCCAAGTTCAGTCTGGGGTTATGGCTTCCATTTACCAGAGGGGCAGTGATGGACAGCATTGTAAGGGATGTGGAAGGTTCAGCCTTGACTAGAGCTTGAATTAGGAGTCTTGGGTCTTACCAGAAAGCAGCTAATGTAGAAATAAAAATAGTAAATCGGGTGCTTTATTATGACACGTCAGGATTGCAGTCTGGGTCACTATTGGAATTTTCAATAAGGAAGTAAGATTACAGTTGATCCATGGAAAAAGCAGCCAGTGTATTGTTGTCAGAGACAAGATGGATGGATGATGTTGAATACCACCACAAGGGGACCAAAAAAAACCAACCTGCTTGGTGTGTGTGCACAAGATCATCAGAAGGACGGGAGGAGGAGGCCTCATTCTTAGCTTGAGTCACCTGAGGTTCACCACCATCTGGGATACAAGACAAGCAGAAAGGTTTCCAAGAAGTTTGTATCATGTCCTGTCAAAATGAGAGTGATGGATTTTATTGTTGCAGACAAAATATATCCCTGGGACATCCCCTCTGATTTTGGAGTGACATCAGTGATTTAACTTAGCTTGGTTAACATGCAGTGGGGTTGCCAGACTCAAAATTGAAGAAGCTTTAATTTCCCAAAAGAGAGAAGACAGTCGTTGCTGATTCTGGAAGAGTTTCTGTGTAAGAAGCTGTGCTTGCTGTGTATGAGGTACCATGGAAAGTGATTCCCCAGCCAGATTGTATCCTGACTTCTGTAATAACGTGTCCTCCACATCTGCAGATCATTTGCTGTGTCACTTAAAATCGTAATTAGAACATTGCTCACCTACTTAGGACAGGATAGTATTTTGTCCTCCATAGGTCCTTCTCTATTATCCCATTATGCTGAAATTGGGTTTTTATTTTTAATGGGTCAAAATTTCTGCAAATTTGGACAAATTCACTAGATAAAATCGAGTGTTTAATTTTATTGAATTAAAAAGAGAGGACTATAATGTTCTATACTAAGCAATTGCAAGGAGGTGGCCAACCTAGAAGAAAGATACTACTGTGGTCCCTTATTACAACTGTGATTCCACTGCAGAAGCCTCCAAGGTGTGACTTGGCCGGGCAAGCTCAGGACACCTGCAGTCCTGGGAAGGGTTGCCAAGCAGGGGAAGTCGTGACTGAGTTCACTGGAAAGCTCGTGGCCAGTGTGCTAACACCTTTACAGCCTTCAGGTTGATGCCTGCTGCCGTGTCTGTGTACCTGGAGAAGTAAGAGACAGCAAATGAAGTTTTCATGGCCTGTAGCGTAGGCATTAGCAGGGCACTACAGTGGGCTGTTCAATGAAGTATTCACTGTCTTTGTGGATGAATCTGCTGTACCGTTCTCTGCCTTCTGGAGAAAGGGCTCTAATTCTAATGGTGATGCACCTTGGCTCAGTAGCAGTAGGTGGGCTTTCGGACTAGGTCTCTCTCAGTCAAAAAGGAGGGCAGGATGGGTACTGGGCTCTCGACAGTGTGCCTGTAGGGCTGCCTTCAGCTGCTGCTTTGTAGCAGCGTGGAGTTGTCCCGCTGTGGGCTGGGCCTAAGCAGGTCAGTCGTGTTGAAAGGAGGTGAAGCCCCTTTCCTTTCTTCTGTGCTGGAGTTTGGGGTTTGGTAAAGCTTGATTTTTCTCAGCCTGTTTACCATGTGTGTGTGAGAGAGACGGAAAGAGAGAAACAGAGGTTATTTTTAAATATTTAACTGTTTTAAACACCATATTTGAAAATTTGCATGTGACTATTTTTGAGACGTGCTGAAAGGATGTAACGTGGAAAATCTGACTGGATGATTTCAGTGATGTCTTAATTTATAAGCTGTGTGTGTGCTACATCACACGCTATGAATTCTTTGTTTCTCTCTTTAAAATGAAGTTTGTTATGCAAGGAGGACCCTTTCCACTGCAGCCGAGGGAAACATGCGTACTATACATTGGTCTTTGCTGGCTGGAGAGCTGCATTTGAAACCTCCTAAGGAGCAGCCATGCTCCCCAAGGCTAGGATGAGAATGATAAATGTATATTTGGCAATCTGATTAGTAAAGACTTTGCACACTTGGCTAGTTGTATCCTGTTTCCTGGAAGGTTGCCAGATGGACGAGAAACGGAAATGTAATGGATTGCAAGGTTTTTTAGTTGGTTTTTGTTTTGTTTTTTTTTCCTGTTGGTTGGTTGCAGAAAGGCTGAATAAACAGGAGTTGCCTTGAGGTAGGCGAAGTCTTGCTATTTGAAGTCATACAAGCCATGCCCTGGCTCAGCTGTATTTTGTTTCCAGTGCTCTCTGTAGGTTGTGTTAGTGACACTCACTGAAGTTGGGGAGGCTATTCAACTGGATTTAGTTTAGCTTGTTTCAAACAAATCGTAATCCCCAGTCTCTTCAGGGGGAGGGAGAGGTTGCAGCAGATGCCTGACAAGCTGCACACCAGCCCAATTAACAGGGAACCTCAGCAGAGCTGCAGCAGGAGCTGCCTGACACACATGTACAAGGGCTGCCACTTCCTGAGGCGTGTGGTAGGTAAACAACATCAACTAGTAGTGCTTGAGTGCAGAAGTAATTTGGTGCTATAGCTGCAGTTAAATGTCACTTAAGGATTTGTATTTCAATATTTTGAACACTTGTTAAAATAAGCATGAGTTTTTCAGGTCACTGGCTCTTGAGTGTAGAGACCTAGAGTGTTTCGTCAATATTTCTTTCTGTTTATAGTGAACTTCTTAAACGGGTAAAGAGAGAGCCATGCAATAGTGCAAACCTCCCTTCGCATCCCCCCAGATCAAGTTAATGCAGTTGTTTTGGGCAGCTACTGATGACAACATGAATTTTACGGGAACGTTTAGTTGCCATCTGGAATTTTTCATCCTTATTAAAAATTCAACGTATTGGACAAATCATGTCACAGCTCTGAAATCTGGAGGTTGCTCTTTGCAGAGAGGAGATTTCAAGAATAAGCACACATTGATTGTTTTTATTTTTCTTGTGGCTTCAGAGCTGTTTGATTATACACAAGCCAAAGACAAGATTTTCTCAGAAGGTGCTGAGATTTAAGTGTGCTTGTAATGATTTCAGAGCCATAGCTATGGTGACTGGGGGGGTGGGGTGGGGGGGTGTGGTTGGTCGTGAGCATACAAGGACTAAATACCAAGGTCTACTTTAACAAACAACAGTAACACGGTTTTCTGAAGCTGAGTAGCATCTGCAGCTGCTGTTACCTTCCTGTGTGTGAGAAGCCATCCTCTTCACCCCTGCTTTATAAATAAACCCATGTACCTTGGACAAATAGATGTGATAAATGCAACCAGCGTTCTCTTTATCAGGCAGCATTTTATTAAGTCTAATTCTGTTGGCAAGTAAATTTCTATAGGCATCAGATGCTTTGGGTAATCTCTTTTATGTCATTTGAAATATTACATTTTTATCTTAGTCTCTAAGGTTGCTATGTTCTGTCAAGCTGATACTTTAGATGATGTTCTTGTTACTTCCTTCGTTTGCCTCTTTGAAATAATATTTTCCCCTTGGTGTGCCTGCCTTCCTTCAGTGCTTTGTAACAGCAGAGGGGTGTTTTGATATTCTGTAACCTTTGCTAAAGCACATTGACTGTTTACTCTATTGTATGTCGTATTTCTACCAGGTGATTTCATTGTACGACCACCTCCAGCACTGGTTTTGCTTAGCTTGGATATGAAACCAAGTCTGAAAGCAAGTACTTTGGCTGGAATGATGGCATCTTTTGGCAGCTATGAGTTAGCAGGTGTTCCGCATTATTGTCTTTTACCCTTCATAAAATACCTTGTGTCATAGCTCTTAGCAGCATAACAAAGGTTGGACCACACAGGGTCTGATGGTCAGGATAGAGGTAAAAAGGTTGAGGAAAAAAATCAGGGGAAGGGGGAATGATCTATTTGAAAGCAGCTGTTTTGGCTGCTTGCTCTGCTTTCCCGCTTTCTGTTCTGCAGCATCTCCGCTATTTATTACTTTTAATCTCATGGTGGTTTTCACAATTTACTTTGTGTTAAACAGTCCAAGTTTGAAACTAGCCACATCTTGAGAAAGAGTATGCCTGAGCATCCTATTCCCTTTCCCCCTCCCCCAGAACAGTGTCCTTTCCTGAAAAGTTTGTCCAAATAGCTGACCGAAAAGGTGGAATATTACCAAGATTGTCTTGGTAATGTCAGCAGGCATCCTGTTAATTGTCAGCACTCTGAACCTACCTCCTGCTTATGAATATCTCATTCACATTTGGGATCCTCATAGAAACTCTTTACTGCCTTGCCATAGCATCTAGCTATTTTTACTTGACTGCATAGTTTTCTTTAGAAACTGCTGTACCAGATTAAAAACTCATCAGTAGCAGAGCAATGCTGAAAGCTGGAGGGTCATGTTCATAGTGTAAATGCACTTTTCAAACCTTACGCCTTAAAGTTCTTTTTCGTTCTGGGGTGTGTTTGGCTTTTTTTGTTTAGTTGTGTTGTTTTTTCTAGCATTTTTGCAGAAGTACATCCATGAGGCTGAGTAATGTATTCTTGTTGTTAAAAAATGTGCAGTGACTAAAATACTACAAGTGGGAAAATGATGGACATGGCATAATGAAATGCAAAATGCATAATTTCTTGCAAGATTTGATGTATCGATGATTTTCCTTGTTAGATGGTCGTAGAAGTACTGTATTTTGTGACTGAAATTATTATTGCAATTTTTTTCCAGGCGACTGGCTGGCAATGACCTTTCTTTTATCCATCCAAAGGCCTTGTCTGGGTTGAAAGAACTCAAAGTTCTGTAAGTAATCGGGTTTAAGAGCTTCGTAGTTAGCTGTTTGCTTTCTTAGTGCACAGCCAGCCTGTGCACTGGTAGGCTGCAGGAAAGTTTTTGCACACTGCCTCCTGAAATTGTATTTCTTCTCTTTTATTTTTTAATTTTATAGAGTTGCTGTGAGTAGTGATGATGAGCAATGGTGAACTTGACTAAAGTGTAATTACTGTGTTTAATTAGAACACTTACTTGATTCTGAAAGAGATATTGTAGCAGAAGAATCCCCCAAAAAAGGAAAAATCCTGAAAAGGATATGTAAAGTATTTTGTTTTTCTTCAGCCCCTCAGCTTACTCCATCAGGTGCCCCAACATTATCAGGTAGTACTAGTACTTAGAGTTTTAAAACACTGTTTGGTCTTTGAATCGTCTCTCAGAGGTGATAGAAACGATTTCTATAGTTTGATACTTCCTTAAGTGAAAATGACTTACTATTAGAAAAAAAAGGTTAATGAAAAAAAAAGTTAGAATTGTGTGTCCTGTTTCCCATATCCTATTTTCCTTTCTGAGATAAGAATATTAATATTTAACTGGTTTTCCATAGTTAAAGAAAAAAAAAAGCTTTCTGCTGTTTTGGGGGTTAAAAACTTCTATCCAGAAATTGTAATATTTATGCTGATGTAAATATTTCCAATTGCTAGTAGGGTAATAGTTAAACAGATACATTAAAAAATAGTGGGAAAGGACTGAGGTTATAAAGAAGTAATCATAAACAGGGTACAGCTTAGGAAACTGTCAATCTACAATACTATTTAAAATAGTGGTTTGTAAATTAAATGCACAGTGTTCAGGCTCCTGAAGATACCTTCATGATACTCAATGTTGGAGGCACCTGAAATTCAAGCAGTTCTTGAAAAATTTGAGACTTGACAATTAATAGTTAACTTGTCCACTTGCATTTTACCCCAGTATGCACCAAAATCTAGTAAGAAGTTATGTTTGCGAGTTACTTACATTCTCTTTATGGAAGAACTCATTGTGCAGTACTATGTTCTCCCATAAGAGAATTTCTTGAAAAAATCAAACAAAAAAAAATCAAACAAAAAACCAAACAAACAAAGCAACAAAACAACAACAAAACAATATAACTTAATTCAGCTTGGCTCTAGTTTCATTCCATGTCTTTTTTAATGTTGTGCCCAGAGGTGCTTTGTTGTGAACATACTTTGTAAATTAGATTGTTAACGCATTGTGTATTGATGCGGCTTTAAGAAAAATTAGAGGTTCGTCTATTTTGTAGCATGTATAGAATGATTTCACAAGAAAATAATAAAATATCATTCATCGTAGCAAATTTGTACTCGTGTTAAGTTGTTCAACCTCTTCAGTGAGCGGTTCCAAGGGAAATTTCAGCGTGTTATGTCAGAGGCTTGTTCTCTGCAAATTAACGCAGTTAATTAATGAGTTGTAAATAAAACTGCAATAGACCATTTTCTTGTTTCATTGTTGCCTTTGGGTATCTGGTCTTGATAATTCTACATGCTCTTACGTGCACTAGAAATCTGTGAAACTGTAATGGGACCACGGGCTTTTCTGTCACCTCTGCTGTTGATAAAGAGTATTTTCAAATTCTGCTTTACTAACGCAGTGGATTTTTACAGAACCCTACAGAACAATCAGCTGAAGACTGTCCCTAATGAGGCCATCAGAGGATTAAGCGGTTTACAGTCCTTGTAAGTGTTCTTACTTTGCTTTTGTTCTTGTATTGTTCTCCAGGTTCCACTCTCAGTCACTTTGTACACCTTTGCTTCATTTTATAGAGTTGTGAAGTATAATCCTGTATGGGTAATAGTGTACCTGGACTTTCTGATATTGCAGTTTCAACTGAGGCAAAGTTTCCCAAGTAAAGTTTTGTCAGGAATTTTATTTGTCATCTTTGATGGGTGACCCAAATCCAAACTCTTTCAAAACCCAAACACAGGTACAAGTTTGCTGTATAAATGCCATGGTGGTGGAGTTAAACATTTATCATCCTTCTTGCATGTCCTGAGGTGTTTAAGCAATTTCAAAATGTTGTGGAAAAATGAATCATGCCCACGTCTTTTGTATCTGGAGGAGGAAAAGAGGTTTCTGGGAAGGAGTATTGCCTGAGACATGCATACTATTGGTTTTACTGGAAGGTGTTGAAATCGCAGACAGTTATGAACACCTCAGCCATTATTGCTAGTTGCTCATAAGATATTTCATATGTGCTTATACTATCTCATGGCTTATTATGTTTTATAAAGCATCTTAATCAGACCTTAATAGCTAGTTACAGCTCTCTAGGTGGTAGATACTTATCACTGTGTTGAGGAGGCGGAGGGGGGAAGGGCTTCAAAATTTTTTCCTACTTTCTGCTTATCTACAGAGAGAGAGGGCAGGTTATCTAATTCCCTCTGTGCCAAAATTCATGTTCCTGGCCTCAGATCCTATTTTTTTCAGTGTTGCATCAGAATCTGGAATAGTTTGGGGGGGGAATAAATTAAAAAAATTGTTTTGCAAAATAGCTTTGCAAACCATTGCTCAACTTTTGCAAAGGTGCTTTCTGCGTTCCTTAAACTTGGATCTTGGCCACTACCATCTCCTCGTTGCTCAGGTGTTCCCGCCTTTTCTAACTGCGAACAGCACAGGCAGCAGCACAGGGCAGAATAGTACTGGCTGCAGATGATGGTGCTGGGTAATGGGAGCCTGGGCAGTAGGACAGATGCAGGTTTCCATTTGCAGCTCTTTTGCCAATTTAATGTCGATGTTTCCCTCTTGTTTTAGTGTGTGTGGAGGAGAGAGAATACCCTGGCCTGAGGCCTGCAGTTGGCCTTGTGCAAATACTGTGCATTGCAATAAAAATCCTTCAAAGTACATGATGGGAATAACCCTTTAGTAATTATAAAGCAAAACAAAAACCCCCCCAAAAAAACCACCCCAAAAAAATCCAAAAAAGCAAACAAACAAAAAACACAACTTCCTGTCTTCCAGCATTTCTGTGAGGCCAAAAAAAAAAGAAACTAGCAAATACTTCTGTTGTCTACAAGTCATTCATTTCATTTTCAATGAACATGCTTTTTTCTCTATGTATTTACAGTAATGCTTGATCTTTAATTAAAGTTTAAAATATTAAATCTCCAGCTGTTAATTTGATGATCATTTTGGATCAGGCTTTGGGTTGTCCCCTGTCTGTTTCTGAGGAGGGTATCTGCTGTGTTGCAAGAGCACCATAATTTGTTAGAATTGGCAGCAATTTGAGAATAAATTGGATTTTGAGACAAGTGTAGTGAGAAATTTAAAGCATTTTTCCTGTGCAGTTTGTTTACTTAAACAGAATGCATTTCTGTCCTTTTAACGGATTTCATGAAAACCTTCAGTTTATTGCATCACTCATAAAATTGCAGTGTAATTATGCATATCCCCTACTAATGTAGGGGGCATCTTCTGGCAAAGGAATGTAGGGACTGGTCCTCTGAATTTCATGTGTGACCATGGAAACATAAGTGTCAGCATGCTGCTTTATGAATTTTTAAAAAAAAAAAGAATAGGAAAGAGAGTGTATTTTTTTTTCCAAAGGAATTTGTGTCAAAACTGGGTTTAAAGCACTTGAGCTTCTGTGACCTGCTTCTAAACAAATAAAGCTTTGCGGAATATCTGTTAGAAAACCCGCTTCTACCTTTTTAATGTATAATCTCCATCCAAAACCTGCAAGTTGGAACACCACTTAATTGACTCTCTTTTGGCAGTTGCCCAGTTTGCTCTGAAGTAGGCTTTAGGGGGATTTTTTTTTTTTCTTGGTGAAGACACAAATTGCTGGCTCATAAAACTTTATAGGATATTGATAGTCATTTGGTTTGCAACTCTGGTAGAACTATCCAGTTTCTCTCTTACTGTGCTCCAGTTTCTCGCTGTGTAGGAAGACTGTTGTCACACTGTATGTACTAACAATGCCAGTAACCTGGGTGGAAATAAAGAAGATGGTTACAGAAGCTTCATGATCTCTATTGTTTATATTAAAGCTGGCGAGTAGCCAGCCTGGTTTAGAATACTGAACAACAGCTCTTTGTTTTCTGTTTACATTGGATATTTTCCCAGCTCTGGCCTCCAAAAGAGAGTTAGTTCTGAGTCCTTATTTATGGGGGTGAAATTTATCAAAATAAAAGAATTTTAGTGAGTGGAAACTTGATGTCTAGCACCCCAGAAATGTTTATCTGGCGGGATGTATTCTCACTCTGGAAGGTGCCGGGATACCTGGACTGCACTACCAAGACACAAGACAGTAGTTGGCAAGGTAGAGCCTGTGGCTTCTGGTAGCAGAAAAACCTGACAAATAAGGAGGGTAGCAGACTTAACCCATAGTTGTGATGTATTTCAATTCCTGCAGAGAATCAACAGTGTGTTTTTGTTATCGGAAGGTAATGAGTGGTGTACTTTGTGCTTTAGATACGGAAATGTCGGTGAGGTTTAATTGGTGATCCAAGGGTCATGCGGAGAGCCAGAGGCAGTAGAGGGTTTGCTGCTCCAGCAGCAAACGCAGAGCCTGAAAGGATCAGGAAGCCGTTTCCGAGGGTCACGTTATATTATTTGAAGCATATTTGACTGTGATGACTTATTTTGGAAACATTGTTTAGTCTGAGCTTTGGTCCAGAATGTGGTGGATTTGTAAAATGGTTCTGTTAACTACAAGCAACTTCTAGGGTTGCTCTAATTCACCCCCAAAACCCAGATACATACGAATTTTAAGTCGTAGCACAGAATATTATAGTACAATCCTTGGTGTGTGATGAATACTGGAACTGTGTTATTTAAATGAAGATTTTTAAATGCTTTGGAGAGGAGCAACATTTCATTTAAACTCAAAAAAAAGCTAATTGCCGCTTGATTTTAGCGGGCATTTGTCATCAAATCCAGGAATTGTTTTTGAAAGCTTGTCAAGAGCTACTAACGTATTGGAGACGATTTATTCTAATTGTAGTTCAGTAATGACAGAGCTACCAGCCCTGCACATGTGCTCACATGCCCACATGCAGGGAATGTCAGTGTGTTCTGCAGCAGTAGTTCAAAGCACTGCAGCTACACTGTTATGCCAGATTCCCAAACTGTGGGTATTGGGATCATGCCAGTGTGGTACTCGACTGTGATAACTGCTGCCTCTCTCTGTGTGGGTGTTCACCTGAGCTGCAGGGTAAGTGTCTTCATGCATGTGGTCAGCAGCAATTTTCTGTGGTACCTGGTAGCAGTTCTGGCTCCCTAGTCTGGTCTGCTCATCATAACCAGTTTTGCAGTCTGCCTTCTTATCTTGGAAGGCTGGAGAAGACTTGAGGCAGGACATATGAGTGTGCTGAACTGGGGTATGATTATATTTTCTGGGAGAGGAATCAGCTTGATCCAGGCAGGAAAGACTGGGGTCCTAGCATGGGATTGAAAGAAATGAGAGTAGGATCTTGCTTTGCAAAGTAAAGATGGACAGTAAAAGGGTGGGAGCAGAGAGAATGGAAGAGTATTTCAGTCAGGACACATTTAAAATATGTGCTGTAGTATACACCTGCTACAGCCTTGCATTTCTAGCTTTGTTCTTTACTTCTAGGAAGGATTCCTTACACAGATAAAGTTACATCTATATTTATTTAAAAAAAAAAAAAACCCTAAACAAATCAAATGTGGAAACTTTCTGCTGGTTACCCTATAATGAAACCACACAAACATTGTTGGTGACAATGTTGATAACATAAACTACAAACATGTTGAAAGGTGTCAGAAGGGAAGATCCCTGAATTTGTAGGAGACGATGGAAATACTCTCTTGTATCAAAAAATATGCAATTCTGTTTTAGTTCTGCTAATTTTTTTCTTGAAGAGTGTTTTATGGCTTCTCTTGATAATTTTGTGACTCTGGATTCTGAAGTTTTGGAGGGCAGGTATCTGTGAGGATAGCCTTTTCTGGGAGACTGTGGAAGATGTTCATGAACAGCAATGAGTAGGTGAAATTTAGTAGTAGTTACATGCAGGCACCTTTAACAGGGGCAGGTGTGTTTTCAACTAATCAACTTTTAATGCGTTTTCTTCAGAGGTTTTGTAGTTCCCTGCTTTGATTAAAGGGTTAAAGGGGACCAGCCCTCAAGTCACTGTCTTAAGCTATAGGATTAAGCTCGGCACCAGAATGTGAAAGGAAGAAATTCACACACATTTTCTTTTTAACCTTCAAAAACAATGAAAACTTAAATATGATGAGTATGCTTTTCTCCCTTGCATTTTTTTTAGAGTAAAGAATGTTTCAGGGCTCTCCCGAGCATGTTTGATTGTGCTGAGAAATCTTTAAATACACAGCAGTTTAAATACACTGCTTTGTGAACTTTACATACTTCTTGAATGACCAGAGTCTCATTTTTCTGTGCCATGTTCACCTCTAGAAGTTGTTCTGGTTGTCTTGAAAGTGAGGCATGGCTATTTCTTGTGAGCTCCAGGAATCTCTAGGATTTTTGTAGCCTTATTTTTTTTTTTAACTGGGCTTGCTTAAGGAATTGCTAATGTTTAAGCAAAATCAGGGAATTATTTAGAAACGGAATGATCAGAAATTTAACTGGGGTGGTGAAAGTTACACAGCATGTAGGTAAAGACCAGCTGAATCCTCTATGGGTGACTTGTGGCAAACTTTGTATACCCCTGACTGGTACCATCTTTTAAGGTTTAAATGAAAGAATTAGCTGTGCTAGCCCATGCATACTGGTGGTTGAAATAGCTCTGGCATGTGTGATTAGTTTCTGAGAGCTGCTGTAAATTTGTCTTTGAATAAAGCAAATCCTTGTATTGATGTTCTCCATACATAAGGTGCAGAGAGCTACCGCTTTATACAGTGAGCAAACGGGCTGAGTATTTTAAAGTGCTTCTGTTAACATGATGGGTTTACTGCCTTGCATTGTACCAGAATTTCCTAGGTACCAGCCTTATCAGTAGTCAACTTCAAAACCTAAAAATCTACTCTAGTGTTATTTGAGTGATTTCTTTGTGGTTTTTGAAGGAGCACTTTAAAGAGCAAAGTTCTTTAATGATTGCCATTGAGCAGAAGTGATTTAACTCAAGAGTTGGGAGTGATCTTCCTTTTATTAACAGCAGTGTTAAACTCCTGCTACCAGTACAGGGCTGTTAAAGTTTCCCAGTGGCTGAAGCCTGGGAGGCCAAGCGTGGTCACAGATAGGAGCTAGTGAGGCTGGGATAGTAGCTGCAAACAGACCTGCACCAGTCTCTTCTTCCCAAGCGAATAGTGTTAACAAAACATACGGCAGTGCATAATGAATATTACTAAGATGATGTTTGAGATGTGTCGCGCATCTGCGACACCCAGAGGGCTTTGTGACGAGGAGTGTGGCTGGCTCCTTGCGAAGCATCTACAGCCATGGCCACTGGCATGCTCTTAGTTCTTTTTCCCAGGAGAGCAAGAGTTGACCATAACGTGCCTGGAGAGACCGCAGGATGAGAGAAAACACAGGGTTTGGGGTTTTTTTTGTAGTGCCCCTACTGACCTTTGTGCCCAGCTCTCCCAATTGTATTCCTGATCCCTATGGACCAGCTGGGATCACACGAAGCTGCAGATTTTATAGCCTGGCTGTGGGACAACCCTATCTTCGTGGCCAAGGGATGCTCTGCTGAGCTGATGCTTTGCTTTTTCTTAAGCTCCCAGTGCTCCAGAAATGAATAAATGAATCAACTTTTTTTCCTGCCCCCCCACCCCCTCCACATATTGCAAAGCTGTCTGCCATGCCACTTCCCAGGTATCCGCTCTCCATACACTAATGTATTGCTGGCAGGCATGGCCTGAGATTTGTAGTGAAAAGCTTTATGAAAATTTGAAATAAACTGGAATCAGAATGGTATTTTGGAATGTGCTTACTATATGAACATTAATAAAAAATAAATGTTAATAAGAATTTATATGTATGTGTTAGACTTTGGAACTTCTATTCATTTGAATCAAGGTAGAGGAGTTCATATTAGTTCTACAGTTTCCTGAAAGCTGAGTTGATTGTTTGAAGACCTTTAAGTTGCTATGTTCTTTACTTGTTTTAACAATATGCTAAGTACTGATGTAAGAGCTGCTGAATATGTAGACTTCTATCCTCCTCTTGCTCTTTCTTCTTCTGGAGTTGGAGTTTGTGTGAGGAGGGAACCTGACAGGTAATAAAAGGGAAGCTGACAGCTCTGCAAGTGAACTCTGAATTTACAGACTAAAATGTGAAAGTCTCTTGCAAGCCAATGCCTATAGGGAAGCTGGAATTGGAGTAGCTTCTGAAAGAGTAAGGAATTTAAGTACATGCTGCAAGCTCTAATTTAAATAACAGTCTTATCTTTAAAGCTGTAAAGGAAAAGGTCAGTCTTCGTAAAAGTTCAGTCCAAATGAAGAATAGTATTTGCACTTTGCTGGGTATTTGAGCTAGTGAATACTCCCTTATCCCATCTTAATGAGAAGGCATGGTTCTTAGTTGTAATATTTTGTGGAAGTTGTTAAATACTTTCGGTTTGCTTTTCAGTTCTTTGACAAAGCACTTCAGTTGTGCATTTCATACTAAATAGAAGTATTTCAGCTGTGTTTTGTGCATTGAACATAATGTGCATAAGCTTTGACTGTTTGGAAGAGGAAAGAAAAAAGAAGGAAATAACTGTGGCACATCAGGCTGACTCTTAAGAGGTATGAAGGAACACAAAACTATGTGAATGAGACAGAAATGGCTGAATTAGTTATAAATAAGTCTTGAGGTATGACAACTAATAACAGAAGTTCAGCACCAATAAATAGTTTTTTATGTAATCAGTTTATTGATATATCTGCTTGCCTCTGGGAGAACCTTGGGCTAGCACAGTGATCTTCAGACACTGACATCAAGAAGTCCCTTTGTAAATGGAGAGCGGGAGAGACATCATAGCATGATGTCCTGTCTTCCTACTTGACTTTGGCATTATGATTTGGCATCACTAATTACTTTCAGCTCTATTCAGACATCACATTTGTTAAGATGATGCCAAAAGTTTGCAAAGAGGTGACAGAGAGACAGAAGAGCACCCTCTTTCATCTGCCAGATCTCCCTACTTGATGACAGCAGTGGGTAATGGTCTTCTTTCCCCTGCTCAGTTTTAATGCTGTGGGCAGAAGACGAATGCAACAGACTGGATGACTGTAGACAGCCAGCAGTGTAAGATGCAGAGTTACTTGGGTGGTCGATCCACCTATGCTAGGGAACAAAGGTCCTGGCAAAGCAAACAAAGGTGAAGGATCCATCATCTTCTCCATGATCCTCTTTGTTTTCCCTAGCCAAGAGTTCAACTCTGTCATTGCGTGTGTCCATCCTTCCTCTGGTCATCTTCTGCTTTAACAGTGGGAGAGGAGGAATGAGGCTTGGGCCTTCATTGTGTGGCGTTGTTTTCCAGTCTGCTACAGGAGTACAGGCAAAGCACAAATATGGTCACAGAGGAGTAGGCCCAAGGACTGAGGCCTGCCTTGTGAGTAGACTGCTGCTCTTAAAAAAAAAAAAAAAAAAAAGGAGTGGAGCAGGGAGATTAGTTGGAAAAGACTCGGATATGTTTATTCCACTGGAAAATAATTCTTTTGATCTTCAGGGAGGTGTGTGAATTTAGGAGAGAGAAGAAAGACAGGTAATTTCTAGTTCGGTTTGGTTTTGTTGTTTTTTTTTTTTTTTCTGAAGCAGAGCTGCAGGCTTTTTTCCTCTTACCCCCCCCCCCTCCTTTTTTTCTTTATTATCATCAGACATTTAATTTCTCTGAAATGTTCCAGTCTTAGTGCAGCATTCAAACAGAATAGCTTACACACCTGTCAGACCATGGGGCAAATGATAAGGGGATGCCAGTGTATGAACCATAGGAGTTAACTCTTTGATGTATAGCTTTAGAGCTAATGGCACATCAGCCTTTGACTGCAGACAATTTTGTAAGCTCCCACTTGTATTTGTGTATTTATTGCTTAATTTGACGTATTTCTTGACTTTCAAATTCAAGAAATTCAGCTGCTGACTGTTTTCCCTAATAATTTGAAATATGTAAACCATGTGCATCACAAGAACGAAACTCTTCTACGGAAATAGATTAAGTGCATTAATTCTTGATGAAGCTTATCTTTTCCCTTGGAATTCAGTGCGACCTTTAAGTGTTGGGGTCCAGAAGCACTTTCATTACTATTTACTACCCAGGGACAAATGCAGCAGTCGCTTGGTCCACTCTGCCAGCCCGGAGAGGGATGAGGTGAATGGCTGGAGGCAATGACTTCTTAAACAAGCCCAGCTAGACTTTCAAGAGCATGTCTGATCATGGCTTTAGAAACACAATGAATGCCTAATATGACTCAAAACCTGTGCTGATTTGTGTCTTAATGAACATCAATGCTGATGGAGGAGGGTATGCATGTTTTGTCTCCACAGACAGCAGTGTATGTACCACAGCTGGTACTCCAGTCATTTCAGTGTTGTTACACAAGGTGTTTTCTTCCATGTTTGCAGTAAAGTCACCATGGTTCAAGCTGTCTGTTGACCTAGAGAATGGGTCTAGCCTATGGGTCAGAGGACAGTTAAACATTGCCTGTTGCTCTCAGCCCTGTGCTGACTCCAGTCACAGTCCATTTTTTTCATCTTGTGGACTATTGCTGCTGACTTTTTCCTCTCATCCCCATATGAAGAGTAGCACTTCAGTAATGCTTTGCTTATTCCTGGCTCATCCCTTATCACTGCCCGTTCATGGGGCTTCCAGCTGTGTAAATCCAAGCTTAAGCTTTTAGTATTGGTGGTTTTCCAGTTTTGTCCCCAACACATCAGGTGAGATGGTGTAGTATAGACAAACCTGAGCCAGTCCCTATCTGTGTCTTTGGCCTGCCTTGATTGCCAGTGGTGCTAGCCAAGTAACTACACTGCTAGCGTAGGAAGGTGAAAAAACAAATTGGTTCAGAGTGTATTGCATGAGGAGAAAGCTCATGTTATTTGGCACGAGCATCAGTTTTCGCTGCCAAAGCCATCAGCCAAGGAGCTACGGTATCAGGTTTGTCGGTTGTCATGGATCAGGATTCTGGGCTAGACTCTTGACAGTAACACCTGCATCTCCTGTCATAAGGATTTCACAGCTGGAGCTGAGGACGTGTATTTTAGCCTCCTAGGTTTCCAGGTGTGAAGTTCTGCGTTTTGGTAGGGTTGGGGTTTTTTTGATGCTTTGAAACCTGAAAAAGTGGCGAAGCTCCAGAGCATAGGTGAGCTGGTAACTGTAGCAAGAACTGATTGTCTCACCTGGTTACACTTACTGTAGGAAAAATCTTGTAAGTCACTTTCCATGTGTTGCTACTGCTAATGTTTGTGATGGGAGGTCATTTGGAGAAAAGTGTCATGACAAATCCAATAATGTACAGTAGTCAACAGTGCTGATGTGCAGTTCAGAGCATGTTAGGAAGAGTGAAAAAAAGTCTCTGTTTTAGCTGATGATATAGTGCTTTACTTATCAGGATAACTCATAACTCTGACTTTGTTGAAGAACTGCTTTTAATAATCCTGATCTCCAGAGTGGTCACCTAAGGTGTATAGCAGTACCACAAGACAAAGCATGGAAGAGCATGCGATGCTATCGACAACGTAGCTATGGGGATAATCAGTTCAAATGAGTCAGTGCCTCTGTCATGTCTGATACACTATCGACCTACCATCTTAAAGACTTGTTCCAGTATTAGCAGCTGGGAGTTTTGTTGGTGGGAGATGTCTGCAAGAGTTTACCAATTCACTTTGTGAAGCTAATTATAAGCACATGAATTTGTTAAAATGTTTTATTAAAAATGGCTGAGAAGAATTTGTTTATGAAGCTTTCTTTTATGGCCTCTTCATTTGCCTTGAAAGGGTGTTCATGCATCATTCAGTAAACCTTCAAACTTTCCAATAGGTAAATTATTTCAGCCAAGCATATTTAAGCTTAAAAAATTACGCCTGTGTAATAGGACTTTGATCGGTATTTTTACTTGTATCACTTGTGAGTTTACTATGTGAATTCTTTGTTTTACTGCAGGCGTTTAGATGCTAACCATATTACTGCCATACCAGAAGACAGTTTTGAGGGCCTGGTGCAGTTGCGTCACCTTTGGCTGGATGACAACAGCTTGACAGAAGTTCCCATCTATCCGCTCAGTAATCTCCCCTCTCTGCAGGCGTTGACGCTGGCTCTCAACAAAATAACACACATTCCTGACTATGCATTTACAAACCTTTCAAGTCTTGTTGTTCTGTGAGTATTTGTAACTGGATTTCATAGGTCACTTTGATTCTTTCCTCAGAGTTTTGATGGCACTGAAAATAATATTTTAGTATGTTGTAGCGCGGTTGTCTAGTAACAGCCTGTACCACCTACAGGAGATGATACCATGTGTACTAGACAACCTGCTGAAGGTTTGCTAAAGATCTTTTTCTAAACAGAAGGTGGGCCATGGTTAATGACATTGACATATATATTCCTGACATCTCATTTTAGTAATAAATATTCCAAACCAATGGTTGTCAGAGAAAATTTTCAGAGATGTTAAAAGAAGAAAATACCTGACACAGACCTGTTGGTGTAGTCTTGAATATCTCCAAGGATAAATATGAAAAATTTGTTTGATTTGTACTTTTAAATCATTTTTTTATCACACTTACGGATAGTGAGTAAAGGTTGTCTTGACTGCAGGCAATCTATTCTGCTCCCATATGAGGATGAAATATTTCTGTCTGGAAGTGAAAGATGTTATTCTGCATAATCGGCTCCATGCAATGTATTTTCTAAGCTGTTTAACAGTCTTGATTTTATAGAAAAATCTGCTAATTGGTTAACTTACATGAAGTCATTAATTTGTTTTCATAAGTGTTTTGTTTTTGTTTTTTAGACATCTTCATAATAATAAAATAAAAACTATAGGAAAACATTGTTTTGATGGATTAGACAACCTTGAAACTTTGTAAGTATGATTCTTAAAGTAATTCATTGCTCAGTGTTTGTCTCATTCCCAGCATAATCCAAGTTACCTTATTGGTGACTGCGAATAACGCACATGTGCACTGCACAACGGGTACCGCTGACACTTGGGTCTAGCTCACGTTTGGGAACTGAAGGCTAGTTGTATCAGGGCAGTGCTCCACCAAAACTAATTAACTGTGTTGAGAAGCAGGTAGATACTAGCCTGGACGAAATGTTGTGCTGGATGATGCAGCTGTAATGTTCCTAGCCCAGATCTAGCTGGTGTATCTTTGCGTAGCACTCCACTGAGTCAGGAGGATATATCAGAAGGGTTTGAGTGGCCCTGTAGGTGATAAGGAGCAAATATTTGTTTCTCAGATTTATTGTAGGATTACACATGCTTAAGATACACTGTCAAAACTTTTACTGACAATAGGTTTCTCAGAGGGCCCCAGCAGGCTGTTTCTACACTAGTCCTCCATTATTGGCTGGGCACCACTGCCTGCCAAGGAGACTGTCTCTCACACATCCCCACAGCTCCTGAACCAATCCTCTGCAGACTGGTAGAAAACAGCGCAGCTCCTGGTTCAGGTTCACCTGAGTTCCCTTCAAATACTGGTAGATGCTAAGAGGATGATGGACTGGTATCTGACACTGTGAGCCAGTGTGTTCCTTCAGACAGAAGCAGGGGGTGGGGACAGGAAGCATCACCTTCCCCTTGCCCTGTGTCTGGTGTCTTTGCTGACAATTCATACTCTGCCCAGAACTGGGAATGTTTGCTGCAAGGTCTGCTATTACCTAATGGCTTATTCACTGTTGTTTCATAAAACCTGAAAGAAGAGTTTTCTTAGTAAGCTAATGAAGAGCAGGCATTTGTATCTACTTTTTTTTTTTAACTTGGAAATCTTAGTTCATATCTATGTAAATTCTGTTGAAGAAAAATCTGTGAGGTGTTGAAAAATACTGAGCTTTGCTGTAAGGAGATGACATTTGAATTAATATGAATAATCCTCTGGATAATATTAAATATCTTACCAAAGTTATTAGCTGATAATAAAGCATGTAAAACATCGGAAGACTGAATCTAAGTTAAAAGTTATTCTGTGGTCTAGCTAAAGATGTTCTGAGAATTTTTACTTTCACTGAATTGTTTTAAAAACTATTTTAACAATTCATGACCACTATTAAGAATTTTATAATTTTTCCTGCTTTGTTTCTTCCAGGGATTTAAATTATAATAACATAGTAGAGTTCCCTGAAGCCATAAAAGCACTCCCAAATCTAAAGGAGTTGTAAGTATTATTTATTCTCCCTTTTTACCAGTTTTCTTCCTCCTTTCCCTAAATAAAAAGAGAAAAGAAATTCATGGATTTATGAATGCTTTTCTCATTATGCAGCAGCCTAAATCAGATTAAGTTATGCTAAGTGAAGCTATAATTAAAGGAAAATATAATCATCAGATAGAGAGGGAACCTATTGAAAATTATTTTGGAGTTATATAAGCAAGCTGTTTATTCAGGAGAACCATTAGCATAGATCTTAATCACAAGCTGGTTTTGGCCTCCAGTAGCAGAATTAAGTTTTCACTAATCACACGTTTTCCTTGTCCCCTCCCTAAGAGAGGAGGAAGAAAAGAGAAAGCACAGGATCATGCTTTGGACAGAATAGTTACTTTCTAGCGAAATAGTTTTGGGTTAGCTGATGAGCAGTAAAAAGCAAAAACAGGAATCATACCTTCAGAGTTATTCCTAGAGTTTGGCTTATTCCTATTTAATGACATCCCAGGTTTTGGCAGGTTTGGGAATTGAGTAGGTGTGAAGAAAATGACTATTGGTTGAATCTACTGGCAGTAGGTTCAATGTTGGTTTTCTTCTTTGCTAATATCTTTAGGGGATTTCACAGTAATTACATTTCCGTAATTCCTGATGGTGCATTTGCAGGAAACCCCCTTCTAAGAACGATGTAAGTAATTTTCATACATCTATTTTTAGTCTTTAGCAGACAGTGACTATAAGAATAACGACTGAAACGTGTTTTTCATTTCCCAGACATTTGTACGATAATCCTTTGTCTTTTGTGGGAAACTCAGCATTTCAGAATCTGTCAGATTTGCATTCTCTGTAAGTATCCTCTCAACTACATAGCACAATAAAAGGATATGAAATGTTGTGGCTAAGAACTCCAAATAACTGAATTTTCTGACTGCCTCTCACCTTATAATTTTTTTTTTGCAGTAAGCTTTAATAAACCATGTTATTGTTGGGACTATCCAGTTTCTTAAGATCTAGTAAATATGCTGCTTGCTTTTTTTTCCTTTATTTTTTTTTTTTTCCTTTTAATTCTGAAAAAAAAAACCCAACTGTGTACCTTGCATAAGACACATAACCTCAGGCCAAATGCTCAGGTTCTTACTTAAACTGCGATATGTCCTAGGTGGTTTTTGAACTGGGATGTACATTGTGAGGATGTTTGGCAGGTTAGTGCATGCATGCTCGCAAAAGATACCAGTTCGGGAGGTGACGAGTAAGCAAAATGGAGTCAAACTTCAAACTTTGAACTACTAACTCCCTATGAATTTATTCCTTTTTCATACATGTATCGATTTGATTCTCTCCAGTTTGATGACTTCCAGTTGTTTGCTAATGGCAGTTAGCAAATGACTAGCATAAAAAGCAGTGAAAAGACTTTTACACACTATTCACATGTAAAATCCAAACAAAAGCAGTAAGAATGTTAGAATGTCTCCTTAGTGAAAATATCTACCTGATAGCCAGATTGCATGTCACAATTCATCTGCACAGTAGTTGACAGCTAATTTTTCTGGGGATTTTTTTAGGGTCATTCGAGGTGCCAGCATGGTGCAGTGGTTTCCTAATTTGACAGGAACTGTTAATCTGGAGAGCTTGTAAGTATCTTCTACAGAAATCATTTTCAATAATTTATTTTGCCTCTTGTGAAGTGATTATGATAGTTGATCTGGAGAGCAACTGGATATATGTTCTTTTCCTGCAAATACATATAATTATATAGCTTACTGTGATGCTTAGCTGCCTCTGATTTTTTTATTATTTTTTTTTAATAAGGTAAGCTGATGACAGCTTATGAGAAGGCCGGTGATACTAACCCCTCTTTCACAGAACTGAAAAACAGAAAAGTTGGCCTTCTCAAAAAAAAAAAACAACAAACAAACAAAAAAAATCTTGATGGGTGAATCTAGCACCCTGATAGCTGAGACACCATCCTTATTCTGCTCTTGCATATGCTTGTTATGACACCTGCCATCTACCATCAACAAAGCATTTATATATGTTGGTTTTTTTCACAGAACTCTAACAGGGACCAAGATAAACAGTATTCCTGTTAATTTATGCCAAGAGCAAAAGGTGCTACGAACTTTGTAAGTATGCACCTTGTGCTCCTATTTTGCTCTGCATCAAAATGTTTTGAAAGAAACTAAGATCTAATTGAAAGCAAAAGTATTTCTTGAATTCCTCAGCCTAGTAATTCTGTCAAGTTGGAAATCTTATTACTGTTTCTTGATTCTTCAAATGAAGATTCATGGCAGAGTTGATGTAATGTTTTCTATTCCTGCAGCAGGGTCCCCTTTTTAGGAATGCAGTGTATTTCTTTCATATGTTATAAAAGATGTGTAAGGTGGTGCTGCAGGAACAGTCTTTGCATCTTCATATTCACTCTACCATTCATTCTTAACATGACAGTAGTCATCTCCATTCAGAGGTTAAGGAAGTGTTTAGTTGCAGTGCTTTGACTTTTTGTGTTCAGGAACACAGGAGAGATCATCAGGAACCACAAGGAATGGATGTGAGGATTAGGAAGAGGATAGTAATATAAAGGCAAGACAGAAAAAGCAGTGAGGATGTGTTATAAAAGCAAAAAAACCCCAAAGCTGGTAAATGAAATGTTTGGGAGGGAAGAGTACAAAGGATATGTGCAGGAAAATCTGGAACAAAAGTAAGCACTGAAAAAATGGAGAAAAATACATCCTGTTTTATAGAAGAAAACCCAGGGAAAAAGGATGGTGAGGTAGCATTTATTTTGAAATGTCAGTTTAACTTTTGAACAGAAATTTGAAGATTGTTTGCAAATTTCTGGTCTCCCTTCTTGCTGCATAGTTCCATAGAAAATTCTGAACTTTCCCAGCTCTGCTTAGTGAGATGCCAGCACACTAAACCAAATTTTGTGCCAAATTCCTGCATTGCATACTACCTCTAGTTTAGTCTAAAGAAGCAGATTATCAAGAAACCTTTTTACATTACAACTCTCAGAATTCAGGGAATTATCACAGTATGGTTTTGGGGCATATGTATATCCCAATGCGGAGCTGAAAGCAGTGAAACAGAATATAGAATATACCTAGAAATAGCATATGGAATCAAAAGTA
>WTSP01016599.1:0-32381 GCA_025331215.1 Actenoides lindsayi | reverse complement strand
TATATCCCAATGTGGAGCTGAAAGCAGTGAAACAGAATATAGAATATACCTAGAAATAGCATATAGAATCAAAAATACTGGTTGGGAGGGATCTCATGAGGTGTTGAAGTAGCTACAAAGGCATGGCCGGTTCTTCCATTACTTTTCAATCACAGAGCACTAGTTTCAGTTTAAGTTCGACAAATACAGTGTTGGGGGGTGATTTATTTATTTTTTTAAATGCTTGCCAGCTTTACATCATTGGCTAAGTATTTCAGGAAAGTAAAAAAATAAATTTGGTCACTGAATCAAAGGCAAAAAGTGGGAGCGAGAAATGTAGCTTGTAGGTTACATAAATGGAGTGAATGGAAATCAACATTTTACAGTTGTACAGACGGGGTTTTCTGCTCTTTGCTGACTGTTGCAAGCTTGACGTAGCAGTTATGTCTTTATACATATATACACCCAAAGATGTAGAATCAAAGTGCATAGTGGAGCTAGTTAGGATGACTGTGGAGAGGGCACACTTGTGATTTCCTTCATGATTTTCTTTAAACTGCCCTTAGTTTTTTCTGCAGGGTGTTGCTAACTAAGATTTTTCTGCCTGTCTGTTTAATGAAACATTTCATCATTTGTAACCAAGTAGAAAAGAGTTGAACTAAGCATCAGTTTCTCATTTTGTGTTTTTAAGGGACTTGTCTTATAACAATATAAAGGACCTCCCATGTTTTAAAGGCTGCCACTCTTTGGAAGAAATGTAAGTAGAAATACCTGTTGTTTACTACATCCTTAGAATGCTGAGTCCAAGTCTCTAGAAACTTTTTTGCTTTATTATTGATCATAAGTTTCTAAGACTAAGAACAGAGAGATAATATGACCATCTCATGTGAGGAGTGTGTTGGACAAGCAAATTCAATCACTTGTGTTTTCCTCCATTAGCTAAGATTTAAATACTCCTATGGCACAAAAAAGAACAAAGGACGACTTAGTCCTGCATTTCATAGTATACGCAAAAATGGAATGAGCATTTATGTGTTTTCCTTCCTGCCTCTTAATTTCTTCCACTCTTCCTCCGTTTCCCACTTAACAGTCTCTTCTAAAATAAATGAGTTGAGTTGGGATTGGGCAGAGGTGCCACAACATAGCTTTATGGTTGTATTAACATGGCTAACGGGAAATACTTAAACAGTTTGCCTGCAAGGGAAATTGAGTAAAATCTTGCCACTGAGCAGACTCAATCTCTGTATTAGGAGGCACCAAGCTATCCTTTGGTTTGAAGTCAAGACAATAATTTCTGTTTCTACTTCTTCGTTTTTCAGTTCTTTACAGCATAATCAAATCCATGAAGTCACAGAGGATACCTTTCAAGGGCTGTCCTCCCTTCGTATCCTGTAAGTGCACATAGCTGCATACTGAGTGAAACAAGATGGTGTTTCTGATTGCCATGTAAACTGGCGTCAGAGTTTGGTGTTACAAATCTGATTGATGGCAAAAGGCCAGATATGCTAGATCTTAAGGTGTAGCAAACAACATACAAGAGTTACTAGCAGCAGTGAGTTTCAGTCTCATTCTTTCTGTTCTTCATTTTTTCTAGCCTATAATGATATTTTAAGAGAGATTTAAAGAGGAGATTTTTTTTTATAGTCCACAATTTTGTATTATATTATTACTGTACTATTCCATTATATAGTATTTGTTGGGGAGATCTGTTTTCCTCAGGAGAAGACGACCAGCAAACGGAATTATCCCCTTCCCTTATATCTCTAGCTAGAAGATTATACAGGAACATTGGAATTACCACAAAAAAAATCAGCAAGTTGACAAGTGTTTTAAAAGGAATGTCATAATATGTGTCATGGTAATCCACCAGGAGCTAGATCTATATTCTGAAATCCAACGAAGCAGGTGCCCTTCTGCTGCTTCTTTAGTTGCCTTCCCCCAGCCCTGCTGATGTGCCCTGCTGCAGGTGCAGTTGTCACCAAAAGGGGATAGTCCTGGCACCTTCAGCCTGGGAATGGATGATACCAGAGACGGCCTCTGCTGTGGGAGCACCAGTTGAGCTGCTGGTGCTAGAAAGGAAGGAAAAAGGGGGCAGGAATGTGCAATGGATTTTCCTTTGGGGATGACTTGAAGCAGGATGCAGCTGCCTTAACCAAAGGATTTGGCTACTGTTGTACCTGGCTGACTGAGGAGGCAGAGGAAGAGGGAGGGATGTTCAGCTTTTCTGACAAAGGCATAATATATTTGTCACCTTAGCTCATTTCTCAGTGCAATCGCTGTTAAAATGTCCTGATGGAACTGCTAAAATAATCTCACTTGGCATTCATTGCAGTGACCTCAGCAGAAACCGGATCCATCAGATCCACAAGGAAGCTTTCACCACTCTTGGAGCTATTGTTAACCTGTAAGTAGGTTATTCTGTGCAGTGACCTCCTCTCTGTTGTTAAACTGCTGAGATAGTAAATGTTTTTAGCTTAAAATTGATACATGCCCGTTGCACCACTGTTTAACCTCTGCATCACAAAACCTCTTGCTAGGTGAACATACGCAGGGCACCCTTCTTTAAAGCCCCTGCTGCATTGACAGGCACTTGCCAGACCACAGCCTTGGTGTGAGGCTTTAAAAAGCCTTCCTACTGGAACGATGTGTATGCTATAGCACCTTGAAACTCATGTTGTTTTAACACTGTCTTAATATTCACATTTCAGAGACCTAAGTTTCAATGAACTCACTTCTGTTCCAACTGAGGGATTGAGTGGACTGAACCAGCTTAAACTTGCAGGCAATTCTGAATTGAAAGAAGCTTTGGCAGCAAAGAACTTTGCAAAGCTCCGGTACGTTGGTAAATAATTCCACAGAGAGCCCCGCTTATTTGGACAGGAACAAGCAATGCAACAATAAATGCAGCCAGTGTAGAGAAATACTCATGAGAAATGATCAGGAGCTTTCCTGAGACCTGTAGGGCTATAATGTTGGCATATATGAAAGGGCATCGGACTATTCTGGTATGGAAGACATTTGCAGACAATTTTCTTGGAACCTTTTATAATTTCCTCCACAGATTATCATCTGACTTTGGAGTGGTGGTTTGGGTGGATTCCAGTTGTTACTGAGCTGAGCACATCTGTCGTTCAGAGTGTGGCAAACGGGAGCAGACGTGCAGGTGTCTGAGTCCATAATCACCATGCTTTATACACAGGCTGTTTATTTTTGGAGGCATATGATAAGAGTAACAGTTACCATTCAAATGGAAACCTGGTGCTGATTTCAGTGGGAGGTGGATCAGATGGTGATTAACTGCTTTGCATTTTCAGAGATCTTACTGCACATTAAGAAGCAGCAGTTAAAAATTATTTCCCATACTATCCAATGGGGGGTGGGGGGGGGAGTGGAGAGATGAAAATACTGTTAATTGGTTTTAAGACCAGCAAAGGAATCCATGTCATATTTAGAATCGGGCCTCAGCAGTCCTGTGGAAATAGGAGATTGTTTTCTAGGTTTTGATCTGAGTAGGAGAACTCATCTATTTTGGGATACTTCAGACTGATTTTCCTTCGAAATATTTACAAGAAGAGAATTCAGGAACAGTACTGCAGATAGTAGATATTGTAGTCTTGAGTCAGAAGAATTAGCTTCTGATTTGCTATTATCTCACCATTTATGTGCACTTTTAAAACTGTATGCAGCTGTGCTGCCTCTCTACTAGGATTGACAGTATATACCATTTCTCACACACATGCAAATAGGAAAAAAAGTGTGTTTTGAGGCCACAAAATGAAGAGTGAGAAGTAATGTAATTTTTAACATTGTGGTCATCTGGGAATTAACTTTTCTTACAAAACAATTCATCTTTAATTAACTTGCTTAATTAGTTTTCAGTTTAATTTGTACAGCAAGACCACAAACACCAATCAGAGTTTGGTTTATATATGGAGTAGAATGAGTAGTAAAGAGAGCTAAACCTCACGGAATTTTCTCTGTAATCCTGGCAGCAGACAAGACTTGGATGTGTCACCTGTATTTTATCTCGGTGCCAGAGTTCATCAGAAAGGGTTACAAGTGATTCATTTTGAAATAGGTTTCTTTTGTTAGAGACCATGACAAAAAGAAGCTTCTGTTTTAGCACTGAAGTGTGCCACTTAAATAATAGATGGTGCTCTTCACTTCGGTTACAATGGGTAACACTCTTTGTTGTTCTGCCTGTATTTCAGGTCACTCTCTGTACCGTATGCTTACCAGTGCTGTGCATTTTGGGGTTGTGATTCTTATTTAAACTCTAATACTGAGGATTCCAGTCACCAAGATCAGGGTGCTGTGATGGATCGTGAGAAGGGTAAGTGTTTCACTGTACTAAACCCAGTAGTATTATTTGGGGCCAGACGAGACCAAATACCGGTGTATAATGTCTTTGAGTATGGAAATGTGGGAAATTGAAATCTTCATAGAGATAAAAAGCAGTGTCTGAAAGTGCTTAGCAGTTGTTTACAGATAAACAGCGCTGTGGTCCTTTTAAATGCATGAAATGGATTTATCTGACTGTAAGGTTTGCCTGTTTTTAATAAATGAATAAAACCATGGGGTGGCGGGGATAAAATTCCAACCTACCAGTATCATTTCTGGCATTTTCTGCTCTGGCAGAAAATGTTTTATGGTCCTCAGTATATCAGTTTTCCTGTTCAGAAAAGCCTTCTTCCCCTGTCTACTTCAAGGCCCATAGATCTTTCCCTGGTGATGAAAGGTGCTGCTGCTTTGTTGTAAAGCACTGTGAGCAGCTGGGACAGGCAGTAGTAACTCAAACTGCTGCAGCAATTTCTGCACTGGGCATTCAACCTTTGGGGGCAAACCAGAACTACTCGAGTTGTTAAAGGCTTGAACGCTGGTGAAGTGTTAGGCCTTTGATCTTTCAAAGGACTACTTCCATCCTAGCAGCTTCACTGCATTTCACTTCTTTTTCCTACAACTAACCTGTTTTTCATTTTTACTTGGATACAGCTGATGCAGATGCTCTAAAAAATGAGGAAAATGAGGAACTGGGACAGACTATTATTCACTGTACTCCAGCAACAGGTAAATCTTATGTGCTTTAGCCACATTGTGAACTTCAGGCACGGTGTTATTCAAATAGCTGTCAGCAGAATTGCATGTTTCATTCCTTGTAGTCGTTCTGTACACAGAAGATTAAATTCTACAACGCTTGGGTGAAACTTCATTTGATGTCAGTGTTGTTTGGGATGAGCAATCACAAAGATTTGACTCAGCTTTAGACACATAGCACTATATAGGAGAGCTATGCTAGGAAAAAACAGAAGTTTGTTTCTTTAAGCCAAACAATCAGGACTGTAATAATTCTATTTGGAGCCGGCTGTGTTTAATGCACTGCCACCTAAGTCTGAGTTACTCTTGCCAAAGAGATGTCTGTGGAGCAGATTATGAATGCTCATCTGTTTCAATGAGAAGTCAGCCTGTGCTTTAAAAGCTTAGGTCAAACTGCTCTCGTTGATGATTTTAACTAAGCTTGATGCCTTTGGAGGAGAGAGGGTGAGGAACGCTCAACATTATCTGTTCCCTCACCCTGGTACAGCCACATTAAGTGACAGCATAGTGCTGTTACAAGTAGCTGGAGCAGGCAGTAGCATCTTAAACTGCTGCAGATTTGTGCAATGAGTAGTCTTACTGGCATACCAGAACTACTGCAAGTCAGGCTTGAACGAACAGTCCAGGAGTGTTGAAAGTCTTTGATCTTGCAAATGAGTATTTTCATTCTAAGCAGCTTCATTTGCTGTCATTCTGCTTATTTTCCTCCAACTGCAAATTTCCACACAAGGTTCCACTCGCCTTCTGAAGTGCTTGCTGTGGTGCCTCCTACTTCCTTGCCTTTGCCATGGGCTCTCCAGAGGATTCCTCCTATACATCTTGTACCTTCCTGTTTGGATGAACAGGATCACATAGATGGAGGGAACAATACGCTTCCAGTGAAATTACTTCTTGGATGAGCAGGGTTTTTCCAAGTCTTTTTTCATTCTCTTCTCTTAAACTGGTATTTTACATCCATTACGAAAATCTGTTCACTCTTCATCTTTGGGGCTAGCTCCAGCTTTAGTGTAGAGAATATCACAGGAATTTCTTGATCACAGCCAAAAAAAATTGTGGTCAGAAAGTCAAATAAATGATTACTGAGACTGTACATGATTTGAGAATAAATTTGACCAGTGCTGCTTATTTGCTTTTGATCTCCTGTTCACAGAGTGAGAATTCAGCTGGTGTGTTACATGGGTTAAATCTTTAAAGCCTTTAGCTCTCCTTTTTGCCCATGCCAGAGATGCTGTAGCTCTAAAAGGAATGAAGAGCTTGTTTTACAAGTTCACAATTTGCCTTGTTTTCCACCAGTCCCTCCCATACTAACAACTTGTTTTCTATGCCATGCTGTCGTCTGGTCATAAGTAGGACACTCCACCCGCCATGTAAGTTCTGAATCACTGCTCATCTCGTAGATCCACTTTCCACTTTGCCTAATGGCAAGAATAGATGGCTGAACACTGGCACTCAAGTAGCATAGCACTGAAAGCCGTGAAACTCATCATTCTGAGCATGAATTTCCCAGGGTGGGCTGGGAATATTAGCAAGGGAGGAGGGTAACTTCTAACTCATAAGAACAGTTAGATCTTGGGAGCAAGACTGAAAAGTGTGGTAGGTTTTGTTTGTCTAAAGGTGTTCAGACTAAAGGTAAACAAACTTCAAATTTATTTTGGAAGCGCAGCATTGGCGTTTTAAAATTTCCTAAGTAGGAAGTTGTTTTTAAGCTGCAAGCTTAAAAATTTATCTTATCAGGTAGTGTTGTGTCGTGTGAATGTACTGTAGAAATAACTATTCTGACAAGGCTGTATTATGCAGGAATACCTGCAAAAAAAAGTCATTTACTGCTAATTTTGCTGGTCTGATAATCCAGCTAGCACCATTATTTATTGCCCAGAAATGAGGCTTGCTTGTTCAAACAAACAAAAAGGTTCTTTTTTCACTTGTTCACTAATTTCTGGAAGTTGCTTTTGACCTTGGGAGATTTTTGCACTGACATTTAATTATCCTCTGCTGTTGCTGTTCCAGCCTGTGTTAGGGATGGGTTCTACTTCACTTTCACCTGGCTAAAGGGAGGGCATGAGCTTCTCAGAGACAGGAGTCACGGACTGAATCTCACTCAGAAGCTCCAGCCCAAGGTGGTGACACAGTCTGGCATTTTTCTGCTCTGCCTTCAGCTCCCAGAGTGCCTGACTGCAGGGAGGGATCCCCAGCTTTTGTGCTTCAGACAATTAGCAGTGCTTAATAGGGATGTAGGAGAGGTTAAACTCTTCTAATTGTTACTTAAAATCAGTAGGATTTCCCGATGGAATAAATAGCAATTTGAAGGATTAGAAGGGTAAGCAGTAGTAGTGACCTTTTTTCCTTGTCTTGCCTCATATTACTTTGCTTATTAGATGTTTTTATTATTTAAGCTTTTTTAAGTGGCAAAAGAATAAGAAAAAAAAAAAAGTAATTTGCCTTGTATGACTTTGCAAGGTCACAGTGCCTTTCAATGATGAGGATGGGGGAGGGGGCTTGTGGTGAATTCCTGTCCCTGTTAAAGCTGATTAAACTGAACTTGTCAGCTGCTTTACAGATGTTTCCTTGTGACCAGAAGTTACTCCATAAGGCATGTTTCTGCATCATTTTTTGAAAGAACATGTTACTTCTAAAAAAATTCCCCTTAATAGTTGATTGTGAACATTTGCTTTAATTTTGTTACCAGCTTCTTTTTTACGAAGTGTGAAATCTAAAGAAAATAAAACGTATTTACGTGGCACTAATAAAAGCTATTTTGAGTAGCTAAAAGGTAATTAAGCTTGTTTAGCTAGCTTGTTTATACAAAGTATTCTCAAGTGACCATTCATGGCAGTAATTATTTCAGGCATAATTAATTAGTAAATAGCTTCTGTAGAATAGTTTACTGTCAACTGACCTATTTAGCAGTTCAGCTGTGTACTCTATTCACGGATTAATGAGGAGTGCTCTTGTAATACCTTTTGAAAATCTTGCTTATTAAGGCATGATTTTTTTCCTAAATTGGTTGACCTTCTGTTTTGTCTGTTTTCTTCTAGGTGCTTTTAAGCCTTGTGAATATTTATTGGGCAGCTGGATGATTCGACTTACTGTCTGGTTTATTTTTTTGGTTGCTTTGTTCTTCAACCTGCTTGTCATGTTAACAATATTTGCATCCTGTACCCCATTGCCATCTTCCAAACTGTTTATAGGCTTGATTTCTGTCTCTAACTTATTTATGGGAGTCTATACTGGTATTTTAACTTTCTTGGATGCTGTCTCTTGGGGAAGATTTGCTGAATTTGGCATATGGTGGGAGACTGGCAGTGGTTGCAGAGTTGCTGGGTTTCTTGCGGTCTTTTCGTCAGAAAGTGCCATTTTTTTCCTGATGTTGGCAGCTGTTGAACGGAGCTTCTCTGCAAAGGAGATCATTAAAAAGGGGAAAAGCAATCGCCAAAAACAATTTCAGATCGCGGCGGTTTTTGCTTTCCTGTGCGCCGTGGTAGCAGGATGCTTACCACTTTTTTACAAAACGGAGTACTCGGCATCACCCCTTTGCTTGCCCTTCCCCACTGGAGAAACACCTTCGTTAGGTTTCACAGTAACTTTAGTGCTTCTGAATTCGTTAGCATTTTTGCTAATGGCTGTTATCTACACTAAACTGTATTGCAACCTGGAGAAAGAGGACCTCTCGGAAAACTCGCAGTCCAGCATGATTAAGCACGTCGCTTGGCTGATCTTCACCAACTGCATCTTCTTCTGCCCTGTCGCGTTTTTCTCATTTGCACCGTTGATCACTGCGATTTCGATCAGCCCTGAAATCATGAAGTCTGTTACTTTGATATTTTTCCCCTTACCCGCTTGCCTGAATCCAGTTCTGTACGTATTCTTCAACCCAAAGTTCAAGGAAGACTGGAAGTTGCTCAGGTGCCACGTGACCAGGAAGAACGGAGCGGTAGCAATCGCCGTCAACGCTCAAGCGGGCTGCGTGACGCAGGATTTTTACTACGACTGTGGCGTGTACACCCACCTGCAGGGTAACATCGCCGTGTGTGAATGTTGCGAATCGCTCCTCCTATCCAAGGCCGTGCCCTGTAAACATTTAATCAAATCCCACAGCTGCCCCGCGCTGGCAGTGGTGCCTTGCCAAAGGCCGGACGGTTACTGGTCGGACTGCGGCACCCAGTCAGCCCACTCCGACTACGCGGACGAGGACGACTCCTTCGTGTCAGACAGCTCCGACCAAGTGCAGGCCTGCGGCCGTGCCTGTTTCTACCAAAGCCGAGGATTCCCTTTGGTTCGTTACGCCTACAACATACCCAGAATTAAAGACTGAGAGGCTCGTTGCCATCGGCTGCTCTAACAGAGAGGTATAATGCTTCGGAGACTGTTGCCTGCTTTGACCTTTTGAGCAGGAAGCACTTTTGTAATCATCCTTCAGTGTCACTTGTAAAGAAGGGAAGCGGGCGGTAACTTCTTGAGCCATACGTTTAAAAATAATTAAATAAATCAATTGCCCTGACTGTAAATGATTGGAAAACCAAATTTGTTACCCACTATTTTTACTCTTTCCACGCAACAGTGGTTTCTTTTATACAGTTTTTTACATGCTAATGGTGCGTTTCCACATTGTACTCCAGTTGTACTTTGCTTCTGCTGTTGGCGAGGTAAGTTCTGTTGATTTTTATTTTTCTTCTGCCAAAGCACAATATAAAGGACAGCTGTTTAATATTAAAGAAATTATTTTTAAATGTGACTTTTCTATAATTGAGAAAAAAAAAAACCTCTCTCGCTAGCTTTGTATAGTGTATTCAGCATTGAATCTCAGGATGAATTTTACTGCAGGGCCAAAAAAGGGATTAATTCTCCCATACGTAACTGTGACAGCAATATAGGAGTACCATGTTTGTTTTCTATTTCAAACCAGCATTCAATTTCTGAAAAAAAAATTTTGTTACAATAAAGCACTTGTAACCCACAGTATCTGTAGACCATGAAATAAGCGTAGTAACAGCTGTCAGGAATGATAGGATGGAACACATTTTCCCAGTGATGATGCATTACTTCAGGTGAACCACAGCAACTTTCTTCAATATTATGCGGTCGGGTCACACTGTTGGAAGGAGCATCACTGCCTTGAGGGGTACAGCAGCGTTGTTGATGAATACAGCTCGTGTCTTTGCAGAGAGATTGGCTAATACTCTGCCGCCTGTTGAATGTTACAGCACCCCAATAACACCTATGAATAGACTGAGATTTTGGCAAATGGAGGCACAACAGAAGGCAATCTTGCAATAAAGAAAAGCATTTTTCCAACTTTTACTGAGAGTGAAGTACACTGTGCAGTCACTGACTTTCATGTAGATCAGTGCAATATTTTTAAACCATTCAAGTCCTGAGACCAAAATGATTTAAGTACCATCAGTACCATCCATTTATCTGTATTTAGTTAGAAACCTGATTGATACAAAGTTATGAATTCATGATTAAGTAATTACGTATGTTTCTTGAACAATGTGTTAAATCAAGAGTAAATCCACTGCCATCCCAGTTACTCTGGAGACATTCTCATTAAGATTTAAAGCTAGATTGCTGTTTTGAGAATTAAACTGTATATACTGTTCATACAATGAATTTTTATCTTTGTATTGTAAATTATTTGATAGAACACATGATGGGAAATGTGGCTTCAGTTCATTTTGTTAATTAAAGCTACCTCCTAAACAATAGTGGCTGCCAGTAGCAGAATGTTTAAAATGTGGTTTATATACTTTTGCATTGTAAATAGACGTGGTTGTATATTGTCACTGTAATAAAAACAGAATCCTTGTATATCAAAATCATGTAGTTTGTACAAAGTATGGGAGGATTATTTACTGTACGCTGTTAATTTTGTAAGCCGAAATATTCACAAGTTAAAAAACAGAAGAAAACCAACCCAGAGTTGTTAATTCTTATATTTACACTCATTAATATTACATCTGCAATTAGCATGGAATGTTACATTGAAAGCAAATAAAGGGTACATGAATATTGATGGTTATTTATCTCTTTTTCAAAAGTTAAGGCTGAAAATGGAGCATAAATAATGTGGCATTTGTTCCCCACTACTAGGGGTGAGAGATTCAGGAAAGAATTGACAGCAAAGTAAGTTAGTTGCCAGTTACAATGGATTTATGATCTCCGACTAATGCTGACTTAAAAATTTCATTAAAATATCTGCCCTCTTACAGAGCAATCTCCTTATTAAAGACGTTATTAAGTATTGTATTTGAGTTGAAATGTTTTTAGCATGGCTCAGAAAAATCATGCAGATGCTTGTTTTGATACTATTGCCATGCTGAGACTTGTGGGGGCTTTTTTTTTAGCCATAGTTTTGTAAGAGTCCCAGTTTCTTTCACGCTCCCTGTTTGCCAACCAGTCACAGGTAATGAGAATGCTTCTACTATGAATACTTTCCAAAAAGAACAATAAAAGTCAGCTGTCATTTCACAGTCAGCAGAGAAGGAAATCCAACTATGAAGTTCAAACAGTGTTCTTGAGTATGGATTTATTTATTCTTCTGTTTTAAATGAGTATTCACTGAAATGCAATCAAAATGGTCAGACTTGGAGTTAGTGTTTAATTTATGCATCAGTATTGTTTTGAAGTTACAGTTACACAGATGGTTAATTTTTGAGGCAGTCAGCCCAGTGTCTTCCAACACAAAGTTTTTATCTGCTGGTGCAGGCAAAAGAATACAGGCTCTAGCTACTAAAATCATCCTGTCCAGAGCAGTGGTGCACAACCTCCCTGTCTCGACATCACCACATGCCCAACACCTATGGACAATCCCATAAGGAGAACCCAGAGAAAGCCAGCCACCAGGTACTTGATGCTTCCTTTGTTGTGTTTCTGTTGGACAGGCTGATCTCAGTAGCAGGGCATAATGTTCAGAAGATATCCGTGGAGAACTTTCTCCTTCTCCCCATTCCAAAAGTCGTGTCACGTATGTAGGTCAGCTTGCTTCAAAGCTGTGCTGGGGTAGTAATGCATGCACATTTTTGGTTACCGCTGTACAAGTGAATTTCAGAGCTGTCACTCAAGCAGCCATCTCCTCAGGTAGGCAAAGCTTCCTAATTTCAGCTTTGATACTCAAACTTCATAAGTTCCACTTGTCTGGTGTGTCAGCAGGAAATAAGTCCTCTGACTTCCTTGAGTCTGAAGTAATCTGAAATTGTTCTTACAGTGACAATGTCACATGCCTTGCTTCTGAACCCCTCTAAACAACAGCTGTGCTGAGCTCCAACTGGATTTAGTAGACAGAACTGTTGACTTCAAATAAAGGAAAACTTAGGGCAAGAATAATACTTTGTTTTCCTTCTTCCTTACCTGCTGTTGTGAGGAAGCAGCTTTCTGCAGGGGGTCAGAGTCACAAAGAAAATTGCTGGAACCATTGCTGAGGTATTCCCTATTTTCTCTCCTATTAACAGTGATTTCTTATGGGCAGTTATTGGTCTGCTCGGGGGCAGAATGCTGATGAGGTCTCTGAATTTGAAATGGAGCCTTTTTATTGTCTTACAAAAATACTGCATCAACTTAGCAACTCTTTGGTCTAGATTCCTTTTGTCCTTTTTCATTTCTATTGGAAATAGAATTTCTTGTGTTTAATCAAAAGGTTATTCATTTCAAAGTTGTACAAAGAGACTTTTTTTCCATTAATTCTTTTCACCTTGATTGCTATTTTTAAGCCTTTGGTTTTAATTTGCAGGGTAATATTTTTAATTAAAAGCACAATGCAGAGTTTGTTTCATACGTACTTGATTTAATAATTTTTAATTATATGTATGCTTTTGATCTTTTACTGCTAGCATAATAAGTTTATTTTTAGCAAGAGATTTTTTTTTTTAATACTACCTTTCGCATATCATGCAGTAGAATCTGACTGATTTAGTACTAGAGTTCAGTTGAAGATAATTCAGTAAATAAGGAAATTACATCTGACATGGGATAATACATCACAAATTACTGTTGTATGCTGTAAGAACTTGGAGGGCAAATGGACACATTTCGTATGTTGCATTCATGGTATGATGCTGCTAAAAAATATCATTTAGGTTTCACTGAAGAAATACAGGTTAATGGTCACTGTGGTATTTAGGGGAATTACTTAGATTTGAGGGTAGCAAATTATGAATTATCTTACTGGTTTCCAGCAACAAAAGCATAACCTGTAAGTGTCTGATAATTTCAGCCCCAAAATGGTGAGTAAGTCTGTTAATGAACTGACACTTTAGAAGAGATGAAGACTTTGTGCAGAAGTGTAAACTAGCTGAACAAGGAAAGCTGTTCAAAAGCAGGGGGGCTGTGATCTCCAGCTACCCCAAAATCAACTGAGTTGGAATCCTGCTATTGATTCGAAAAGATGGGATTTTAATATAAAATACTTCATTGAGTTTTTGCACATTTTCTGAAATAAGCAAGAAATTCTCACCTTCTCCAGGCCACAATTTGAAAGCAGATGGTTCCACATCTGCAATCAACAGAATGTGGGCTGGGGCCAGCAGTGGGTACAGTGTATTGCAAAGATGAGAATACACCGTGCTGGGAAGGAAAACTGAAGCAATCCAAGACCTCTCGGATTTCACAGCCTCTAGTCAAGCAGAACTACAAACGCAGGCACAAAAATAGCCAGTAGACAAGTACAGGCAGTGCTTGTTTAGCTCTGATACCAAGTGTGGAGCCAAGGAGCTTTCTTCCTCACTCCTATGCCTGCCACGCTGGTTTTGCCCCACACTGGAAAATCTGAAGACTCGGGAAGACTTCATAAATTTGACTAGATTTGGTTCAAACAATGTTACTTACAACATGGAAGAAAAAAACCCCAAAACATATTCTTTTCTTCAAGCTCAAGGGATATTGTCTAAGCCATAGCTTGAGCCTAAATTTAGTAAATTTTTTCCAGCAGGATTATATTTATGCTTTTTCTGTGTTCCTGAATGCAAGTGTGGAGCTAGACATGTCATCTGAAAGTAACCTCATTTGATTATTTTCATTAAATCTGACTAGTTTTAATGAAGTTGAACTGAGAGGTATTCCTTCTGATGGCTGGTATGTTTTTGGAGACTGAGCTGATGAGATTACTGTTGAATTTCTAAAATTCGACTATTTCATAAAGAAGAGTTGACAAGTTCCAGTATTTCATGAGTCATCAAATCAGGGTAATCGGTGCTTTATGCCTAGAATTTAACTGTTTGTTACCTGTAAAACTGCTTTCTTGAGATCATTTTCTATGTAAAATGTTTTTTCCAAATACTCTGAATGGCAATTAGGGATTACTTGTGAGCAATTTGTCAAGAGCATTTGGATGTCCAGACACACTGATTGGCATGAATGGACAGAAAGTGCAGGTCTGTGAATATATCACCCTGTCTCTACTCTGAATTTAACTCTCTGTTGCTAGATAGCTGGAAGTCCTGTAGTCTATGATGGTGTGGTTCAGTTAACACGGAAAGGCTGAATGCAGTTGTTGTGATTTCTTTAATGAGAAAATAGGCTGGTTGTTCGCAGTGGTGACAGTGATGGGGAGCCTGTATATATATTGATTAATCACAGTCGGTTGTTTGCAGCAAGTTTTGTGCTTTGTTGTGGCAGGTTGGTTTTGCCTGTAAGCTTTAGCAGTGTTGGTGCTTAATTCTCTGCCAGGGCAGAGCTTTTTGGAGGCAGCCTTTCCTATTTTGGCACTAAGTTGAAAGAATTAAAGCTTTGCCGTGAAGTGCATCCTTGTAACATGCCATTTGCCTGCTTGTGAGTCCTCCTGTGTCCACAGGCCTTGTGCACCTGAACCTGCAGGATTGGTATTTCAATCCTTAGCATTTTATACAATAACTGTTTGGTTTCTTACCTTACCTGTGTTAACTAAGGCAGAGTTAGTTAACTAATTAAGTTAGTTAACTAGTTAATACTTGAATCTTTTTTTGATGATGATCAGCTCAATGATGTGTCACAAGTAGCTAGAGTTATTTTGATGTCATGAATATCAATTTGTTGCATAATGATGTAGTCAGTATAATAGGAGTGCTTAGATCAGAGATGCATTCACATCCTTTTTTGTGTTTTTCAGCTTGCTGGAAACCCGAGACGATCAGCTGGATATCAGCACATATTATCAGCTAGTTTTTCCTTACAGGAACCATAACGATATTTCTCCAAGCTGCCAGAATGGCAGTTCCCATGAGAAGGTAAGCCAAATTAAGAAGCTCCACCAGTGAAAGGGGGAAGTCCCTCACAGCTCACCTCTGCCTCTCCCTTCCTTCTGCTTTGTGGCCCAGCATGCCTGGCACTGGCTGTGTTTGGGCCTCAGCACTTGTCAGACGTCTCCCTGAGCTTTAACTTGCTCAGACCCTGAGTTGCTTGGCTGAAGAGTTGGGTGGTTTTGTACTACATTAGTAAGATAATGTGGCTTGGTGAAGGGTCTGGTGAGCAAGGGGGAGGGAGAAGTGTATGATTCTGAGAGACAGGAGAAGTGCAGCCCTTGGTAAAGAAATGATGACCTTGGATTCCTGTGAATCTGTAGCCCAAGTGCCAAGATGCCCATCTCAAAATTCTCAAAGTATGATCACTTGGGCATTCTTTAGAACTTAGTGATGGCCTTGAAATGTCTCCTACCTCATGGCACTCATTTTTTGTGGTGCTAGGCACACATAACAGTTGTGTAGGTTTAGTGGCTTTTCTATATCACTGAGCCACTGAAATTCAATTCTTATGGCAAGTCAGTTGCCTCAAATGTCACAAATGACTCTCCCATTTTAGACAAAGCATTTTTAATACTATGGCTTATTTTTCAGTTTGCTAATCCAACTAAAAATATACTTCTTGTTAAACTCTACCTGGAGATTCATGGTGAGAGCAGTAATATGACCGTAGGAACCAAATTTACAATCACTTTCAAAGATGTTTGTCCTATGTATCACTAATGCTTCGGTTAGTCAGCCACAGCAAAATGACCCAATGATGTTATAAAAAGCTACCCGCTGCTAGTCAGTGGTTAACTCCTTGGTAGGTGAGATTGGAAGGCTATTAAAAGCTTTGGTGATCCTTATGAATGGTGCCCATCTAGCTTAAGGATTTGGCTAAAAGGCAGTCAAGGTGGCCCAACATTGGCAGTGAAGAGGGACTGTGTTCCTGGGATTTGGAACCACTATGGAATATTGACAAAGTATCTAGGTGTCATGGTTTGGGATCGGGGCAGCCTGCTGGACCTATAACAGATGCTCTCTGCTAATGCCCCTCCCTCTCCAAAGGGGAAGAGAAAGAGAATAAGGAGAGAGACTTATTGATAAAAAAAGGAAACTAGAACAGCATTAATGAAAATGAAAATAATAATAAAAAGATGGAATATATACAAAACCAGTGTTGAACCTAACTACCCCCCATGACAATTATGTTACTGTCACCACTGATGCTGTGGAGAAGGCACTGGGAAAGTCCCAGACTGGTCCCAGCAGCAGGTGGGAACTGTGTTCAGGAGACGGATTCTGGTACCAGATTCAGGAACACACAGATCAGGATCAGAGGCAGAAGGGGCAGAGTCCTCTTCCGATGCCAGACATTGAAGAAGCGAGAAGAAGCTGGAAGAGCCAAGACGAGAAGTGAGGCACGACTCTCTCTCTACCTCAGCTTTATACTGCATATGACATATATGGGCTGGAATCCCTTGTTTGGTCAGTTTGGGGTCACCTGTCCTGCCCACTCCTCCCTGCAGGTGCAGCCTTTCACTTTCTTTACCCCCCAATGCGGTACACAAGATCCAGCAGTAGCCTTGGTCTGCACACCAACCCTTAGTAATAACTAAACACAGTGTTATCACTGCCAGGAGCAGACACGGCCTGTGAAAATATGCTGCTAACTTCAGACAACAAAAAACCAAAAAGTTCTACTTTCTTGAGAACAAGTAGTTATAAACTAAGTGGAGAACTAACTGATAGGAGGGGAAAGGGAAAGAACAGCGTTAGCCTAGCAGAGGTGAATGAAAAAGAAAAGCCTTTAGAATTTCACATGGTGGGATTTTGAGCAAGCTGGTCTCGGAAGAAGTGTGTTGGTGTCTATGGTAGGGTGGCTGGAATGAGGTGATCTCTAACGCCCCTTCCCCCCCCAAACCATTCCATGGAGTCAGAAACAAGATCCTAATGTTGCGGACTGCAATGGGACGTTGCCGTTAATACAACAGATTACAAATTTTGACCTGGTTGTTGGAAAATGCCTACTTTTCCTCCTCCTGATGTATTGGAATAATCATCTGCAACTAAGGTTTGCTGGTTTCTGTTTATTGAACTGATAATTTGTAGAAAGATGTTATGAAGTATGAAAGAGCAGCTGTAAGGAGTTCATACAAACGAGCACGGCGGAGCTGACTGGGCGGGGCAGGCGGCTGCAGAGCCTGCCGCCTTCCGAGGCCGGGCTCACGCTGGCAGACAGAGCGGGTGCCGCGAGGGCTTCACCGGCGCCCGCCAGCTCTGACCTCAGTGGCACTGCCTCGGCCCTCGCCGCCCAGGAAGGCGGCTGCAGACACCGGCGGGGGGGCGGTGGCGGGGCCGGAGCCCGCCCAGCGCTGGGCCGGGACCGCCCGCTCGCCCCTCGGGCAGGGAGGCGGCCAGGGCACCGAGGCGGAGATTGGCGGCGCGGCGTCCCGGTTGCCATGGCGGGCTGGTGGGGGTGTGGGGAAGAAGCCGCGGGGGCCGCTGGGATCGCGGGTCGGGCCCAGTCACCGGCTGCAGCCCTGGGGTGACGGGGGGAGGCGGGAGGGAGGAGGCCGTTACCCGCCGCCTTTTCTCTCGGGTGCGACCCGCCGACATGAGCGGCGCCCGCAGCCGCGGCAGCAGGAGGAGGCCCGCCCGCCTCAGTTCGCCGTCCTCCGCCAGCTCCGAGGAGCCCCTCAGTCTCTCCGGCTGCTCCCCGCTCTCCCCCGCGTCCCGCCCCAGCTCCCCGAGCGGCGAGGAGGAGGAGGAGCGGGCGGCGGCCTCCCGGAGCCGGCGAGGCGATAGGTAACCCCTGCTTCTGGGCCCAGCTTCGAGCGGCCGGCTCGGGGTCGGCCCGTGTGCTCGCCGCCATCCGCTTGCGGCCTTGGTTGGGGTCAGAAGGTTATTTCACATAAATACGGACTTGTTTGCATAGATGAGCGCTTTAAGCGGCCTGTTCCCTTTTTACGGTGCCTTGGGAAGTCGCAGGTTGTGCAAGTCTTTTCTGTGGGTGGTTGAGTATTTTCATGGGTTCGCAAAACATCTCTCAGCTGTTGGCCTGAGCCTCAGTGTTTTTATAAGTTAAAAAAAGGTACAGCCCTTCCTGTAGTCTTTTTAAACGTTCTTGGAGACCGAAGATCTCTTTCACCTAGGGTATATTGTTATATCCAGAGTCACTTTTGTGTGTGTGTATTGCACAGTTCTTGTTCCTGTGGTTTGATTTCATTCCCTCTTAATTATATGCAAACTTAATATATTTGCTTTCTATGGGGATCTTCTCTGCTCAACAGAAGAATAAATAATTCTTATTCCTCCCTTTAAACTAGGAGGAAGAGCAGGGGGTGCCTGGAACACCACCTTCACAGTGGCAGCTTTGCAGATCTGTGCAGTAACTGATGGTGGATGTAGGTAGCTAAAATGAGCTGGAAGTGCCAGTGGGTAAGGGAAGGACAGCTGAGCTTCAGGGGGATGCAGAGTTCCAGTTGGGTTCTTGGACTTCCTTGGAGAGCTATGAAGGAATGTGGACCACACTGAACTTGTCTTACAAGCATTTCTTGAAAAACATGCTAAAAGTCCAGGGGAAGTTTTCATGTGTAGTCAGAATTAGAAGCTTGAGAGTGAAAAGGATATTAGCCAGTTTATGGTTCCTCCCATTTCAGCTTTTCTGTTGATTTGCCTTTTACTCCTTCCAAATAAGTAGTTTTATTCATGTACCTTGAAGTTCTGTAGCACTCGGTTCAAACTACCACCTGACTTTGCAGCCTGAGATGCTGCTTGAAACAGCTCTCAGTTTTCGGCCTGTTGCTGCAGTATTCCCTGGCAGCAGTAAGAGGTGACTACAAATGACCTCTCAGGGTCTGAGTTGGAACAACTTCATTTAACTCTGCGGGCACATCACAGTGTGTAGTTCACTCATGCAGACGCCACATTTCAATAATCCTGCTGCTGTGTTGTAATAACTGTCTACCAAACGTTCATATAGCAGCTTCCGTGTATACCTGCCAAGTTCTCAAAAGTATAATAATAAAAAAACACTTCTTACACAGCCTCTACCCCCCCACGTATGCACATGCTCTCTCAGAGTCTTTGTGTTGTTGTTGTCCTCTTAAAACTACACAAGAATTAGCCAGAGGCAGACAGTTCATGTGGGAAATGCAATATTTGCAAAAGAGAAAGGCTGAAAACAAGGCCTTGTGAAAGGGTGTTAGGCGTTCTCGTACTTTCATTACGGATCAGTCTTATGTTTGACAGTGTGACTTAAGTGCATATATGGTAAATGATAATCACAGTGTTTTCTATTAATCAGACTTCAGTTCTAATGCCAAATGTGTCTACTTTGATTTAAGATAGTCATTTAAAAACAAATGTGCACTTAAGAATGAGGTGTTTTAAGTGTTAATAATTCTGAGGACAGTCATAGCTGTGAAATTATTATCATTTCAGAAAATGGTCCCATGAAAATCAAGTTCTGTGTGGCTCAAAGTACATAAGTGTGCCAGGGAGAGTGTGGCCAGTGGTTGGGATGCGCACTGGGAAGGACTGGGTTCCAATCTGTGCTCCAGTGTAGTCTGAGAGTTTTATACACGGCACTGCTGAAGAGGAGAAATGTTTTTCCTAACAGTTCTTCATACTGAGGTTGTGTTTTTCTCTGTATTGATTTAATTTTCTGTTATTTGTTACTTGTATACTCTTAAGTTTTTAATTTATTACTGTGAATTATTTTTTTTTGAGAAGTTAACAGCTGGAACTTTATACCAATACAAGAAAACATAGTAAATACTATTTTTCTTAATTTATTCTTTCTACTAGTACTTTTTCTCAGGTTGGTCTAATGTCAGCATGATTCTAGTACAAGGTGCCATGATGCAAATCATGCACAGCGAAAGAATGTATTGAGGAAGTATCCCTGCCCAAAATGTCAAGTCTGGACAAAGTTGTGTTGCTTTCCTGAATTTGAATGCATAATACTTTTATCCTTATCTTTGATAAGCTTTCACAGAACTATTTTCTAACAAGATGTGTGGTTTTGCATTCTTAAGTGCATCCCTTAGTATATGTACCTGCCTAAAAACTGTCTCTGTTCAGTTTTGGGGTTTTGCTCGTGCTGTAGCATAAAAACCTCGGGGTGCAGCAGAAGGTGTTGGACAGCGCTGGGCTTTGGTGCGCTTGGCCTCTGCCGCTTCGATCCATGCACGGTGGGTGTCGGGGTGGCCTGACACTGCTGGTGTGCTGCAGCTTTGTGGTGGCACAGTATAAAGAGGGTTGGGTGCTGATTTTTTGTGGGGAAAACAATCCGTTTCCCGGTTAGTTTCAGCTTGAATCAGTTCCCCAGACATGTCATGGCTTGACCAGCGAGCAGTCATGTTAACAAATGCACACGTGGGTAACAGCAGTGGAGAAGAGTAGGACAGAACTCCTTAACGTTGTCCTCAAATGCTTTGAGTCACACAAATGTATTCTAAAGGTTACTGGGATGTAACATCACAGAATCGTGGAAGGTTTTGTGTTGGAAGGGACCTTTAAAGTTCATCTAGTCCAACCCCACTTCAGTGAGCAGGGACATCTATAATTGGATCAGGCTTCTCAGAGCCCTGTCCAACCTGACTTGGAATGTTTCCAGGGATGGGACTTCATCACCTCTCTGGGCAACCTGGGCCAGTGTCTCACCACCCTCACTGTAAAAAAATTTCTTTCTTATATCTTGTCTAAATCTTCCTTCTTTCAGTTTGAAACCATTAACTCTTGTCCTGTCTCTACATGTTTTGCAACAGAGCGTTGCTGTTCCCTGTGAATATGGAATACTTTTATATTGATAAAAACCAGATGTCTTAAAGCTTAGAAGATTTATTTCAGGAGCATTAACATAATGCGCCTGTTTGGATACCTCTTCTGTAGATTGAATTCAGCAAACTGTATTCCCCACTGTAGTGCAGTATGTACATAGGTAGATATTTCCAGATCCCATGCATCCATATAAAATACTAAAGCTGAAGTCTAATTTCTCACTTTTAAGTTAAGAAAAAATTCTGTATAAGATAGAAGAAACCTTTTGGCACGTTTTCAGTTTTCATTGACTAATATACTGTCTTACTTATGAGATGGTACATGTATAGAATATTATAAAAGATATTTCTGGCCTGGAGCTAGGATTGCTGCATTATTTATGAGTAAAGAAGTTATGAGTGAGTTATGTAAGGTGTCCTATTAAATAAAAGTCTAATAGAACCTTGTATAATCTCATCAAGTATTGTATGCGAGCCATATTTCTTAAGTATGTTTCCTGCAAAAGCTTTTAAGGGTGGAAAACTACCTGTTAGAGTGTGTGGATTCTTAATGCTGAGGTTGCTCCATATCATGAATTCTGTTCTATAGGACTTGAAAGAAGAAAAAGTATTCTTGGTTATCCTTTGCTTGCGCTAAAGGCTACTTGGTACATGGAGCCTGTCTGTGACCAAGGACAGGATGTTAATGTTACATCTCTAATTTCCCTTTGTTTCCATATGTGAGAAGAAGGATGATGCTTTGATGTTTCTGGTGTTAGTTTTTGTTTAGTTCATAAAAGGTAATGCTTGAATCTGTTCCACACTTTGGAACTGGGTGAAAAAGAAATCACTCACAAGCTAGAATTTTGTAAGAATGTAAAGGGGGGTGGTCAGAGGTGCACTATAAATGCTATTTATCCAATCTGGAGATTCCTCAGCAAGTAGAAAATGATGTTGTCACAATATGCCATAAAAGAAATGTCATGTTTCAAGGCAGTAGTACTGCTGAAATGTTCAATCAAATATATTACAAATAATATGAAGTTACATTTCTTGTTTTTAATTCAGGAAGTCTGAAGACTCTGAAATAGCAGAGGGGAAAAAAGAGTCTCCTTTGAAACTTAATCTTTCACCATGGGAAGAATGGTTCATTGGCAAAGAGAAGGAGCTACGTGCCCGCTTACAAGCTAGAGCTGCAGAGGTGAGTACATCCAGTTGGCTTGATGTTAAGTCTAGTAGAAGATATCAAGCACAGGATTATTATTTTTTTCTTTTGGTTCTGGAAACAGAAGTAGTTTTGTCCATTATTTTTTAGTGTCTTGGGCCTCCATAGTGTTTGTGTGTGACAATGCTGATGTGATTCATGCTACGTGCATTCTCTTTTGCTAAATGTTATTGAAGTGGTGCTGTATAATATTTTGCTTATCCGACTGTCAGGTAATGGTTTGAGTTTAAAGGATTAAAACATATTTATATAATTGGTACCTTGATTTTCATCATGGGTACATACTCCTGCATGTAAGTAGTAAAACACGACAGGGCGTGTGCTGAGTGTGAGTATGCCAAGCTACTTGCTCAGATGTGAGGCACGGTGTTGTTACGCACTTAGTGTGTAGTTATACAACTGTTTGGTGTCTTTTCCCAGGATAGGTTTCCCTGTCCCAGTACTTTTTTCCCTCCTCCTATCTTTTGCCCCCTTGTAAATGAACGGTTCTCAAATGCTAAGGCTGGGGCAGAATTAAGTGAGAGTGCTATATCTCTTCTTGATTAATATGTTTGTAGTTGCAGGTGATTAAATGATACTGTTGTTTAAATTCAAATTGGAAGTGCTGGGCAGTGGTTAGAACAATCACATCAAAGTTAGATCATTTCTCACTTCAGTTACTGATTTACTGTTGACCTTGAGCAACGTCCTAACCTTTCTGTGATTCACTTTATGTGCAAAGTATGTACAACATACAGCTGTTTTATGTGGACTACCACATGTTTATAGAACACCCACTGCTGGAAGGTTCTGGAACAGTCTTTTAGAGGCATAACACCAAGGTAGTTTCTTAAACTGGAGGAATACGATTTTGATCCGTTAAAATTCACCACACATTTAATGACTTCCCCTTTACATTCCAGTTTGGTAATCATCTCTCCCTATTTTGATTTTTAAGTACAAAAAATGAACCCAAGTTAATTTCTAGTGTCATGTAGAAAACGTGGTTTGTGTACGGACTTCTCATGTGGGCTTGATGAGAAACCAGAGCTCTTCTTAGGTGTCACACAATAGCATTAATACAGCACTAAATGTAATCTGGAAGTTGTCCCTCATATATTAGAAGCAGTCCTAAGACAAGCACTACTTAAAGAAATCAGTGGAATAGGTGAACGTTTTATTTTTAATTTTTAATATTTTGAAACCATTAGATATTAAACTGCAATGTGGGCAACACAAATAGCTTATATGAGGATTTTTAAAAAAAAAAATCAACCTTTTTGTAAGATGCCAGAAGAGGACAAAGTATGTGATTGTGATATAAAAATGTATTACTACATTTGCATATAAAAAGTAATGCAAACTGATGCCCTCAAAAGGAACCGTGAAGTCCCAGATCTTTTGCTGACAGCAGCACCGAGTCTGCCCTGAATGTCAGCAATGTGGATACACACTTGGAGTGGATAGTGGGTGGGGTCTTCTAAGGTCCTTAGAGTGCCATCACCTTCTACAAAACCCAGCATACCTGCAATACTGGTGTCTCAGAACTCAAAGGAGGTGTTAGTTGCTGTAGCTTTGCCTCAATGTGGCAACAACTGTATTTTCAAATTATGTCTGTACTCTGTTTTCTTTGAACTCTCTGTAGGCTCCTATTTTTAACTGATGTCTTACTAAATTCAAATTCATTGTCATAAGAAGAGGGAGTTCTCTCTGAAACTGACTGCGGTGTAGGGCCCATAGTGTCGGTTTCATTGAAATAAATCCCTCTATGTCTGAAGGTAATTTCACTGAAAACCAGCACTTTGTGCTAATGCCACTGTTGGAGAAGCCAGACATCTCAAGTTGTCTAGAATCTTAGTCATGGTTTTTCTTTATCGGTTCATTTTCTTGGAGTGATGTAAGTGATTGCATATATACTGTATGTCCTATAAACATAGAATGCTTGAGAATTTCTTCTCTCACCTTCAAAATAAAGCTCTTGTTTTAAATTTTGCTAAAATCTACAATAATTCTGGTTTTAATAAGAGTTGAGTTAGGCCTTAAGGTTCTTGCAGTTCTGGTAGTAAACATCCCAAGTGAGTAATATTTCACTTCAGTTTTGATGCCTCCCTGAATGCAGAGCAGTACACTATGTACATTTTAAGTATTGTAGAAAAGTACAGTTGCAAATTAAAATTTTGCTGACTGAAAGTGCATGTAAATAAGGAGTGATTTGTCGAATTGTTTCCAAAGTCTAAATAAAATATGTATATCCAGTTCATATTCTAAAAATTATATATTTCCACTGATTGTTTTTCATAATATTTCTGTGTTGCCTGTCATCTGTATTTTCCAAAATCTTAAGGAAGAAAAATTTCAAAGTCTAATGCTTATACTGGTTTTATTGCAGCACTTTTCCAATGTTGAGTGTACTGGTGTAGGTGATCACCACATATTTAAGATACATACTTTTTCTTTAATTAGGAAATGAATATACAGCTTGAGAAGATGAAGCAAAAGCAAGAATGTGAAACAAAGAAAAGGATAGCTGAAGAGAAGCACAAGGAATGGGTCCAAAAGAAAAGAGAAGAGGTAAATATTGCTTTGGCTGCAAATATTCTAGTGCATATCATGCTTAAATAAACACTTAGACTGTTTGGACAACCATGGGTTTAGTTTGCTCAATGAGTGGCTATTTTAATTGATAATTATAAAACCACACCAACACAGTTAAACAATTTTTTCCAAGACTGATTTCTTGGGTTTTTTTTACATAAGGTGTAAAGAGATTTGTTTTCTGACTAGTCAGACAACTGACAATTGGCCAGCATCTTGTGCAGTAACCTTCTTCTAATTTTAGCAGGGATTCTGGTCTCCAGTGTACCCTGCTGTTTCTGACTTCCTAGGTTCAATGCCCAAGCATTTTGGGTAAAGTGTACATCTTAATTGTCTGCAATGTCTTGTACACCAAGTAGAGCCAGAAGGAGGATTTAGTACCATTGTGGACAGGCAAATAGTATGGTAGAGTTTAGAGGAATAATTGAGATGTGAGGCCAGATTCAGGAAATTCTTAGTAGACCACAGTTAGCAATTGGGAATTCCTTCATCCAAAAAGTTATTTCTGAGTGTGACCAAAAACATCTTTAAGCTCCTTATAGGGATGCCTAAGTCCAGGGTCAGAAGCAGACAGAATCCTGACCTTGATGGGTCACTGTACAGCTCCATGTAACAACACAAAGCAAACGTGCACTGAGCAGCAAAAATGGGAGTGTTTAGGAGGCTTGGGCTTGTTCAGCCCCTGGTAGATGTGGGCATATGCATTGATTGTCTTATGGTCTATAGCAATACCAGTTGCTTACTGTTCTGTACTTACAGTTCTGAATAAAATCAGATGAAAATTGATTAAAAATATCACAGTAGTGATAGCTGGGCTAGGCATCCAGACCTCATACATTTGTCTTCACCATTTCAGAACTCCTTCCTCAGATTCAGCCTAGAACCACTAGAATAACCTGTATTTGGGTCTAACCTAATTATTCTTAGTGCTGACTGGTGATTGACATAAACCCACCCTAAAACCAATCCTGCTCTAAGCAGTTATTATGATGTAGAAAGGGTACTCCCTTATTAAAGAAGAGAGCAAAAGGTAGAAGACATTATTCAGCACAAGCAATGCCATTTTCTTCTTCTAAAATGCAAATTAAATTATAGGTGTCTGTAACTATTCATTGGCTTGAAAGAGCTTGGGCTGCCTGTTAAAATTGTTCCCAGTTAAAGCAGTGAAAGTTCTCATTCTCCATCATCCTCCCTGGCCCCCCACCTTCAACTTCTGTAAACTTCTACTTATTTAGGTTTCCAGAGACCTTTGTTTTTGAGGATTTACTGATTAGCTTCTTCTGTTGTCAATGGGAATAGGAGGTCTTATGGTAATCACATCAGCCCAGAGGACAGGGGAAAAAGCATTTTTGTGTCTGGACTTTGTCATATTATATTTTGGAAGGATAAGGTCATCCTTAGGCCATGTCCCAAGCTTTTACCAAAAGCAATCTGATTTTTATTTAAATCAGATGATTCATTGGCTAGTCTTTTCTGTAAACCGCACTCAAAGCAAGAACAAACTGAACTTAAAAGCTTAGCTGTCTTTAGGATAGTAACATTTGTGCTGCATAGACCTTACCATTCAAGATTTTGCAACATCTGTGAATTTGGGCACAGGCTGAAGGATAAATATATCAATTCAGTGACTAAGAATTCAAAATTGCATGAAGATTTCACACGAAGTTTAAGGTTAGAATTGTAAGCACTGACAGTTGCTCTGGCTTTCTTAGGGAGTGTGTTTACATCTCATATTTGGGAATATGCCAAAAAACTATGGAAAAAAGAAAAAGTGATAGGTGAGGTCATAGATGTTTGGAGTTGATCACTCATTCATACTTTCATTTTTAGTGTTTCCTTTGTTGACCACCACTGTTCAGAATTTGTCCAATATAGTTTAACTCCAAGTTCTTTCATGGTGTGACCAAGCACTGGTTATACTGCCTAATAACTTACGTGTGGAAGATTCTCAAGATGCTAGTGAAAAACTTCTGCTTTGGAAAATATGTAAGCTGCTGTCTGAAGTCAGTTTGGGTTTTTTGCCCTCATTTGCCCTTAATTAATTCAAGACATATGTAGCCTTCCAGGAAGAAGATTTTTACCTTCACAGCCTCAGGCATGAGGTGCAGTATGGAGAACTTCTTGTTAGCATTTGGTTTCTAAAACCTTTGTCTTTCCAGACTCCCTTTCTTTCTTATTCTGTGTCCTCTTACTTGTATTTCTCTAAAGAACTGAGGATGGTTTTTACTGTGGTGTTTTATGTAGTCTCATGTGAGCTTTTTGTAGTCTCACTATTGCTAACATAGAACACAGATTGTTTGGCAGCTTGAGCATGACTTTCAGGTTAAACAGTCGTGCTTGCTCATATTCTCTTTCTTTCATCCGATGAATTGTTAATTATTTTGTGAGGAGTGGTACTGCTTCAACACAAGGGTTGGAGAACCCTGTCATCCCAGCCTGCAGCCTGCTACATGGAGTCTTCTCCCCACAGTGGGACACGTTAGTTTGAATCCTGTCAGGCAGAAGGGAAATGAAATCTGGATCTTCCCTGTCCTAGGTTAATGTTCTAACAGCTGAACTATTGTTCTGGGTCAAAGCTGTGGTTGCTGGTACATTTTATAGAGAGCCTGATGTGCTGTGGCTTTTGGTGACAGTTCAGGCGTGAAAGAGACGCTGAGATGTTCACCTTGTTCAAGACTGAACCCTTTCAAGAAATGTATCTGTGAAGGAAGCTTAAATACCTTCCAACTGCATTTAAGAATCTAAATTTTCTATTGAGATTCCCAAGTCTGTCTATACATATCTAAATTTTTTTTTTTTTTCTTTTTGGTAACTCTGGGCTTAATTTTTCTACAGGTTTTTTTTTCCTGCATATTGTGGGGGTTTTGGTGTCTAGACCTGGAGTACTTCAGGGTTTTGTTTGGTTTTTTTGTAAGCACAGTGTTGATGTGTCTTTACACAAACTTTTCTGAGAGGCTGTGCATGGCCAATGCCATGGGTATAATTTCATGCTGTACCTGAATCTTAATTGTGTCCAGAGTTACCTTTAGATTTCTGTAAGTAGAATTATCTAATTTATCATGGTTAGTGTTAAAATGAGGTAGATAGACTTGTGGAGAAGGAATTCAGGGTGGCAGCTGATGAAAATTTGAGTGCTTGTGTATTTCCACAGCATTTGTGGTGTCTGCGTTCTTTTGAAGGCCTTGAGAGTGTTCAGGGACCAAGTACACTAAGACTTTCTGCTTTGTTGTATTGAGTACCCACATGAAACACCGTTTGGGAGAAAGATCCATGTGTGTAACCATCTGACAATTTTCCAGCTACCAGACTGCAGTGGGATCTGCATTGACTCTGTGTGAACTTGAGCAGTAAATGGTTGCAAACGTGCCTGTCAGTAGGTGACTGCAGCTCACTGTTGTTTCACTGGCTGCCTTTCTAGCCTCTTGTTCCCTTCACATGCCAATTCTAGAGAGATGAAAGAAGTATTTCTGTGGGCTAGGCTTGGTGACTGAACTGTGTAATAGGGATAAATTGAAAAGATAGTAACTATTGGCTGAACAACCCAGATTTCTGGGGCTGTTAAATGTGATTGACGTTCAGGATTATTAGGAGGATACATGAGGAAATTTGGATGTATGTTCTGATGTTGGCAGCGTGGACGTTTCCTATATTTCGCCATCAGTCAGCATAAAATGATGCTAGAATATGGTAGCTAAGATGTCAGAGCAAACAGATGTGAAATAGAATCAGCAATTATCTGTGAAAAGTGTTGTCACATTCTGCAAACCAGAAAATGGGAAAGGATTGCAGTGGGAAGTATCTTAAAAATATAACCACGACATTAATTTCTGAAAATACTTCTGTGCATTTAGAAAATGCAGAGCGGAAAGTATTTCTGCACTTCACCCTTTCCAGCCTCTCATTTAATAATTGATATGAAAATACAGAAATATATATTTTATTCATTACCTTCCAGTTGGATATAGTGTCTCTGTTTCAATGGCAATTGAGCTTTTTTCTGGCTAGAAAATTATTTCTACCTTCCATCAGGAGGAAAATGGGATGCTTCTTCAAATTTTAAATGCCTTTGATGATTCTCCACATACACATATGTCAGATTTTTCTTAAAAAGTTAGTAATTCTGCTGATGAGACATTGCTTTGGTACTAAATCAGTGAGACACATGCTTCCTACTGAGTCACCATCACTGCTTTGTGGGACGGCTGCATTCAGTTTGGGTGGGGGATTTCCAAGTACTGACCTAGCCCAGGCTTCATTAGGTTCCGAGGCTTGATAGGATCACAGCCCAGAGCAGTGAACCCATAGGGCAGATTTGTATCCTTTCTCCTTAATAATGTGCTTGGGTGGGGTGGCAGGAGAACAAGCCTTTCTTGCAATGAGTAATTGGAAGTTTTACAATCAATACCTTAATTTATGTAATACCCGTAATGATATTTTAAAGTGCATGTAAATTTACTAGTGGTTTAGTGAATAGATCATGTCTGTTTTGAAGACAAGATCAAAGAGAATTTTAAAAACCCAATATGACAACACCCAGCATAAACAAATTATATAATTTCCCTTCCCCCATATCTCCGTGGAAGGATAGTGGAAGGAGGATTGGAGAACATCTACATTAACATGCACATTCCTAGCATTTTTGATAGTCTTGTATAAGGGGAAGTAATGAGGATGGGGGGAAGCTGGGAAGGCCAGGGTGACAGGAGCTTGACATGAAGCAGGTTATTAAAGCAGCTGGGAATGTGATGTACGCTCACTTCATGAACGAAAAGCTGTTCTGTGTGTCTGAGGGAAAGAGGAAGAGTTTCTGATTTGTCTGCAGAATAAATTCTAGGCAGCTGCAAAGTCTGCAGTTCTGCAGGGAGTCTCCCCATCTTAAGGATGTCTCAATGGAAGTAAAACTTAGCAATAGCAGTACTTTCATGGTAGTGTGCATGGCGTATCAGTGTTTACATAGGACCTAATTTAACTATGGATATAACTATAGATAGTAGCTAAACTCATCTAAAGTATTGTGATTAAAGTTAGATAATATAAGAACCTTCCCTGCCTTTTAATTACAGTCTGTAGAAAAGTTTGTAGTCTATTTGCTGTTTATAATTGTTGTCCATTATGGAACAATTCCCCTAGGTATGGAAGGGGCCCATTTTTTTTCCATTTTCTTCTATATTTTTGTGCTTTTTTTTTATATGATAAGACCCTTAGCTAAAGACTGTAGCTTTGAAAGATGCTTAGTTTTGTAACTTGCTTTCATGTACAGTGGAGATAAGCCCGGAAACAACAAACAATTTAAAATCTTTGTAAGCCTTTGCCAGTGGTTTTAACTCATTTTTTAGCATTTGTCTCTCATCTGCATTAATGCTTTTTATGTGTCCCAATTATCATTGTCTCGAAAAAGGAGTTGTTGACAGATGCATGTGGGGATTATTTGGTAATGAAGGGACAGAGAAACAGCTCTGAATAAAAGAAATTAAAATGAATTTTAGATGAAGGAGGAAAAGCTTAGACAATTTGTTACTGTTTTTTGAGGCAGGTGATACTCAGGATCTGCATAACTTACCAAAAATAGATTATTTTTCCTTTTTAATGTATTTAAGGCTGGAAGGGTTTGTTTCATGTTAAGAAAGATCTTGTTTACTTTCTGCACTAGCATAAAAATGTTTCATAATCTCAGGTGGTTTGTTGTGGTTTTTTTTTTCCCAAATAAAATTCTTTTTTTTTCATTGGTCTTAGTTGTAAGTAATAATTTTATCACATTAAAAATTGTAGTAATGCTTCTAGTGTTGGCAAACATAGAGCAGGGCACACTGACTCAGGCAGTTCTATAAACTGGCTGCTTCTGATAAGAAGTCCGCAGTTGAGCGTTATGACATGCTCAGAAAACATGAATGCCAAGAGTAAGCTCTGATTATGCTTAGAATGATTTCTTTTATCAAGACAATTTCATGAAGTATGGATAAGGATTCAAACATAAAAGCATTTATTATCCAGTAGTGTCTCTCTCTCAAAAAAAAAGGCAAATGTTTTAACCTGAAAGCAGAGCGTTTTCTCCTTATTGGCCCTCTTTTTGCACCTCGTCATCTCATCCAATAAATGTCAGAAATGAGTAATTGCTTTGCAGGGCAAAATAAGCTAAAGTTTTTATTCTGTATGGTGCTATTTTATTGGATTACTGGTAAATTTTGGTGTGGGGGACAAGGATTGAACTAGCAGATACCCTGTTTAGACCAGAGAATTGTGCTCGTCCCCAGCTCCAGTATTATTGCTTTTCCTTCATTTTGCACAATTGGATTTTCCAGAAGTGCAATAAATCTGGAAAAAAAAGCAGGAGAGGGGCCCCTGGGGGAAGCAGGGTGGAGCTCTAGCTTTCTGTCTGCTTGTGTTTATAAGAGGTGAAATGGGAAGGGAAGTATATTTCTGCTCTACTTTTAAGTGTTTATCCTCTTTTCCATTTAATTATTATACTTCGCAGTTGTAGATCTAGGCATTTGATATCCATACTGCCAACTGTAATAAATCTGAGTCAGAGTAAGTTCCTGCTAAACTGCACATCTCCTTTGTTCAGGAGGAGTATGCAGGGGAGCATATATGAAAAAAAAAATTCTTAAAAGAAAACCAACGTTTTTATTAAACGATTCTTTCTGTATAAAGTAGAAACTGATCTTAAGTCTTCTGCCTCTCCTCTGGGTCATGTGCACAGCTTATCTGGTAAAGATTTTTGCCTCTACAGGTGTGTGCAGGTTCTTCAGAGTTAAGCAAGCTAAGCAGAAGTAGTACTGAATCAGTAGAATCCCAGGTGTTTCATAAAGGTTACAGGGAAGGGAAGTGAGAGCTATTTTTAGTCTTCAAATGAAAATACCTCCCTCTCCAGAAGAAGAAAAGGACACTGATATGTGCTCATTGGCTTAGAGAATGTCCCCCAAAACGTTTTTTATGTACTGTTAGGTATAGACACACTGAAAAGATGTAGAATTGACACCTCTCTGTATTGCATCTTCCAAATCACACGGGCAGAAATTTCATTTAACACTCAGTTACCACTTTTTGTCTACCCTGGAATGTGTTTTCTCCTTTTCCTTTTCATTGTTTGAAGAGGAGAAACAATTCATAGAAGTCCACATGTGAATAAACTAAAGAATATAAAAAATGTAGAGAATACCACAAACCATGAACTGGATTCTCCTGTGAACTTCTTATTTTCACATTAATTTATGCTTAAGTGAGCTGATCAATCTGCATGTCTCAACACTCTTAGAAGAAGGGGACAGTTAGCTTGGCTTCCATTTGGACCTGTAGTTTGCTCTAGATTGACTGAAAAGTAAAACACAGCACACCACTGTCAAGAATTGCAATGTATATTTATTTTCTAGAAATATTGAGAAGTGTCTGAAGTATTTTTAAAAAGTCAGAATAAATACAACAAAATCCTGAAAGTAAATTTTTTTATCATGTTTTGTGAGGAGTTTATATTTTTTATATATTATTTATATGTTTTATATATTATTTTATATATTATAATATAATGTATATATAATATATTATAGATATATTATT
>WTSP01016598.1:0-26480 GCA_025331215.1 Actenoides lindsayi | reverse complement strand
CTGCCGCGCCCGGGTCTCGCCGTGGGGGAGGCTCGGGGCAGGGCCGGGGGGGGGCTGGGCGGCTGGGGACGCGGCTGCGGTGGGAGCTGCAGCCAGCCCGGGGGCAGTGACAGCTCTCCTCAGCCCCGCGAGGCGCTTGCTCGGTCCCTGCAAAGGTGCTGTGTCCGCTTTCCCCTCCAGCTGGTTGGTGACATAAAGCCACTCACTGGGTCCGCAGCGGGAGGAAGGAGAGTTCGTTGAGCTGGTGCAATTTTTCTGTAAAGAAAAACGCCCGAGTTTTCCTGTGTGCGTTAATTTGTTGCCGTTGCCTTCCCCGCCTCCCAAAATACCCCTTGGGGGAGTTTCATCCTCTAAGGCTGAGGTTTGTTTCATTCGTTGCTGCTTTGCACCAGCACTTGCTGACTGCACGGCAGCTTCTCCCAGGCAGGAGATGCTCCTGCACCGTGACAACTCCAGCACCGAGCTCCTTCCCTGAGGGAAGCCCTATGGAAAGGCACCTTCTCTTTGTCTCCTTGCGTTGTGCGATGTCGAGTTTGTATGGTCTGTGACCCCAACACAAACGGTCATAAAAGTCATGTATTGACTTCAGGTAAGTCAAAGGGGTTTGGAAATGTTTCTATTCTCCCGTCCCCCAGCACGCTGCAGGTGGAGCACAGATTATCCCGCACAAGCGGATTCCTAAACTCTGAACATCTTGGAATAATGGAGAATGTTTTTAAATGTCTGCAAATAGCGTAATAGCCTCCTACCTCCTGAGGTGTGTGTGTGGTACCCCATGTGAGAAATTGCAAGATTTGGCCCTGATCTTTTTGGTATGGGTTTGTAGCCCATCATTGAGGAGCTGAACTTCAGGGAGCTTTAGAAAACAATATTGGACATGGTTTTCTGTGTCTTGATGATAAAAGTTTTTGTTCTAGAAATACAGCTTCTTTTGATGTGGTTGTAGCTATTATGATATAAGTCTGTTCACAGAGGTGTAATTTCCCCTTATGAGAAGGGCATTGAGCAACACTTGTGTAAAGACTAAAGCTTGTGTGCTGTGGCTGTAATTGGTAAGAAATCACACCTCTAATCAGCGCAGCTTTCCTTTCAAGCACAGATTACACTGTAGATGTTTTATGGTGGTTTTTTGTTTGTTTGTTGGTTTTATTTTAAACATACTTCAAGGTTGTTCTGTAGTGAACAAGTACTTGACGATGTGAGAATTGTTTGTTCTTTGTGGTTAAAATAATTGGGGAGGGGGGGAATGGGGCTAATTTTGATGTTAATCTGTGAGCCTTCAAGTCATAAAGGCTGTCAGGCTTCTGTATTTGTAGCAGGCAGTATTTCATTTGCCAGTTTTTTAATATTGTTTCTAACATATTGTGCCACAGAACTGTTTTTTGCAGAAATGACATTAAACACTGAGCGAGTTAGACAATATATCTGAGCAGTTTAAAGTTGTCTATGGTGAAGCCAACAGAGAGAGCATTCTTTGTCAATGTACTGATTTATAAATCTGATGGATATGAGTCAGTGTTATGCTGGCAGTGGTTTATTATATTTTAGCCTGGACTTGAATTGCAGGAAATCGCTTTTTGGCCCTCTTGTAAATCTTGGGATGCCTAAGAGACCCATTTCCCTGCTCCTTGCTCAGGGACCGTCAGTTTTCCAGTTAGCTTCCTTCCCTTGCTGCTTCTGCCCTGCATCCCACTCGTACTTTGTGAATCTTCTAATTCTAAACTGGCATGAGAAGTTTGGGGTCTATTTGGTTATACTTTCTGTATAGCAGGAGGCATCTCTGCTACAGCTCAGTGTCTCTATGCTGAGACTTTGCCTCAATGCTTATGGACGGCATGTGCAAATAGTGCAGGTCAGTAATATGGCAGAAGTGTCTAGCTGGGATTTAAAGCTGCAGTTGAGCCTTCTTCCAAGGAATGGAGTTAGGGTGGGGAGAAATAGACTGAAGTGCAGAGCCAGGGATGTCCCCTCACTTGGGGTTGAAGGCTCAATGGCAGACGCTGCAAGAGGTACTCGTGGTTTCCCAACTTTTCAGGCTGATGGGCTCCCACGGGAGTGTATCTCTGATGTGGACAGCAAGGGACACTAAGGTGGCTGCTCTTTCTTTGCGAGTGGCAGAATTTAAATTAAAACTGCACTGACGCTTCAGGTCTGGTCCGTGCCCAAGACTAAATTATTTTTAACATGCGGCTGCATTCGCTCGTGTACTTTCAAGGGCTGCAAAGTTGTGCTGCAAATCTGGAGCGTTTCCTCCTGCTGTGTACTTGGCTGTACAGAGCACGGGGAGCGCCCAGAGTGGCCGGTGTCTGTACCTGTGAGTGTTCCGATGCTGTGGTGTGTCTATAACGTATCTTACAGCTGTAAGATTTAGTCTGTTAGTGCTTTGGCACAACTGATAGTTATGTTCCCATCGTGAAGTTCCTTTTGTGGAAGGAGAAGTTCCTCGCTTTATCAGAGTGCTCAGGGATGTGCAGTGCATGGGTGTAGTTACTCGGTGGATATCTCTATGTCCTGTTATTTGATTTTTAGGGCTTTTCCATAATTTTTTTCAGTCCTTTTTGATCACCACAGATTTGAGGTAAATTTCCAATTCCCGAAACCTCTCAATTTCAGTAGAGCAAAGGTCTTGCGTCTGTTCTATTTTTGAAGTAATAATCTCACTTTGTACTTGCAGGTGAGTAGTTCTTTGCTTTTTGTGAAAGGGAAATGCACAATCAGGTGTAATCTTGGATTTTGTTTAGCGTACTGTACAAGTCACAACTTCAAGATTACAATCATTGTTTTGATGGCAACATAGTGTGAGTTCAGAGTTACTACTGGGTATTGGAGGGTGATTTTTTTTCAGTGCCTGGGGGTTGGTTTTTGTTTGAGAACAATCCTGGCTCTAAAATTGAAACTGTGTGCTTATGGGGGAAAGGATTTTAAACTTTGCCATAAAACTATTCCATTCTGCATTTGCTTTCTCACTGGTGACAGTAATGCAGGTCTTTCTCTATTTTATTTTTTTTAAAAGACTTTAAAGTATAATTCAACTTAAATTGTGGGGGTTTTTTTATCCTGAACAAATATGAGGGATTTTAATCTTTTTGATAAGTTAGTATTTTCCAATAAAAGCACAACAAAAGTCCAACAAATACTCTCCTGGTGTATGTGTTGTTTTACCGTGACCTTCCTCCTCTTCTGTGATCTGGTTTGCTGTAGGAGAATGAACTTGGGCTGGTCTCCTCTCAGTGCTTTGCCAGTCCTTATGTACTTAGTTTTTTCACTCTCTCAGGCTGAACTCTCACCTGTGTAAAAAATACTTGTAGCTTAATTCCATATTGAAAAGGAAACGTGGATATCAATATACCAATATAGTTATATGCACTTGTTGTCTTAGGTATTTATGTTAAACTATAATATAGGAAATAATGGCCATTCTGCCTCTTACCTACATCAGTGCTTAAGTAAAAATGTTTCTAACAGAACTATTTATATTGGTACAAATACGAATATAGAGCATGCAAATTTGAAGTTTTTATAGGGGGAATATATTATACAGGAAGAAAAACATACTTTAAAAAGCTAGGAAATATCAGTGTGCAGACTAACCACAGTCACCCTCTCTATGTGTATGCTGCATGGTAAGCCCCTTCATACCACATAATTAAAGACTGTCTTGTATGGTTTACATTGTATTTTTTTTTCCAGCGGGCTGGTACTTCATTCAAGGCACAAGATGGATGTTGTGCTGTGAATGAGCAGCTATTCAATATTCTTATCCTCCTCATACAATGTGTCACCCTGTGCCCTATTTACGACACACCATCCATACCCTGTGCTGAATAAAGAACTGTTGAACTCCTCATGGGCTTTTCTGTAGTACTGATCACTGCAGGGACTGAATGCTTCCTAAATGTCAGTGCACAGCACTGCTGTGAAATGAGGTGGTATCGTTCTTTGGTGGGTGCTGGAGAGGGCAATGCTACTAAAGGCTAAAGCTAATATTGTTTGAAGCTACCACTGATTTAAATTTCCCAGTCTTTACCTAATGCTAATTTTTCTATGTAGTACTCAACTTTGTGTTTAGAGCGTGGACCCTCATAGTTGTGAACAATCAGCATTTTTGCAACATGAGCTTTAGATGCTCTGAAGTTCTACTCAGGGAGCATTGACACTGCTTCTCTCAGGGATCATCCAGGTGGGGAGGGGAAGACACCTGGTTACAAAGATAGGTGTGTGGTCAAGCAGTTGATGAAATTCCATCTTACAGGAGCTTGTCCCTCTTGACAATAGTTTCATTCACTTACATCCGATTTGGTTTCTGTGCCCCATGGGAGCATACACCCTGCAAAAACACATATGATCCTTAGAAGACAGCGTAAAAACTGTATAGAACAGAATGGACTAAAAAGGTAGCAAGAACCTTTATCCTGGTGCTTCCTAATTCTTGCAAACAAGATTTTTGACACTAAACATCTTATACTGAGTTGGTGTTTAGTTTCAGCTTCAAGAAAAGCAGGAATAGGAAAATGAAAAAATCCTGGGTTGATTCCTGGGGGATGCTTGTGATATGAGTATCGTGTAACGGGCTGCTCTTCTGAACAGTCTGTCCCCCCTGCACACTGTGACAGCACCTCACAGGGCAGCAGTACCTGCTTGTTCTCCAAATGGACTGTCATTAGTGGTGACGGAATTACAATATTTTCCAGTAGGTTCCCAGTAATTACCAGACACTACAAGAACACTTGGACATGGGAATCTCTGTGGTTTCCATCTGCCCAGTACTTTCCAGTGCAGACATGATGATCCTGCTGTGGACACCAAGAGGTGGTGTGCTAATTATGGGTCTTCCTTTACGATGAAGAGCCTCTGCAAGACGAGTCCTGTTTGGTTCCCACTGTTGTATACAAAACTTGCTCTATGACGTAGTGCTGCCAGCTCAGTTGGTAGACAGAGATGATTTGGGCCTGCAGCACATTCACCCTGAACAAAAATACCTGGAAAGCTTTGCAAACTTTAAAACAGCTTTACGCAGAAGGCAAACAATGCTGGCTCCAGGACCTGTGATGTGATTTGGTGAGTGTTTGCTGAACCTCCGAGCAGTGTAGTGTCTTCATCACTAGCACCTCTGTGCTTTAAATCACTTAGTTAAATTTCAGAGAAAGGAGACGGGCAAGCTACTTATCATTCCATGCTTTTTCTTTGTTTTGGTTAGCCTCAGGCAGACACATGGTGTGGAGAGTTTCAGCCAGAATCTATAAAGTTTGGCAAAGTTTGAGCTGCTTCAAACAGGGTCTGGCAATGGAAGGTGTAGGGAAACCTGCAGCCACTTAACTGCTGTTAAGTGTTTTGATGAAGAGCTGCTAATGGATGTCATGCTGTATTGATGCTAGAATTATGTTCTCTGCCTAGAGATCCAAACTGCAAAGTTACTGCTTTGATAGTTACAGATAATGCTGAAGGGATGCTCTGGGCATGTGTAAGTATGGCTTTTTGTGGAAAGGGGGTGAGGAGCCTGGGGGATCCCCTGATCCCTTGGACCATCTGTGGCTGTGCAGTCACACAGCTGCATAGATGTACGTGCCCCTTCCCCAGCATATATGCAATCCCTATGGTAGTGGTAATTTGTGTTTTTGCGCATGAAAAGCCTAGTGCGATAAAGATTATCATCCACCACTCTAGAGAGGCTTCATTCATGTGTAGCCATTGGCCTAATTTGGGAGTTATCAGAGATTTTTTTATTAAAGGTGTAACTCTACCCCAGTAGTGCTCTCTTTTTGACTATTGCTTAGTAGCTGTTTGTTCCATGTCTGTTACTCTGAAGGAAGGTAGCAGCTTTTCCTTTCCACCTTTAGAAACAATGACTGTGGCATCTACTGGCATCTCAAGTAGTGAGTGAAACCACCATGTTTCTTGCCTGAAAGAAGCTAAGATTCACCTACACTAGTTGTCTTAAGTCAGAAGTTTGTTATTAGGGCAGCTGAGTCCTATGAAGTTTTCCTTTGGGAATAGGAAGAGGTTGGGGAAGAGGGTTTCCAGGTGTGAATAGGTGTCCTGACTTAAAAGGGAAATGCAAACTTAGGAAAATCTCTATTTATAGCCTCTGTTAGTAGTTACAAAGAGGCTACCTGCTCAGCACTGTATCAAGTAAATGTTGTGCTGAGGTCTCACTTGAGCTGTTATGTTTTTAACTAGTGGCTGGCATCGTGGACTCACACTGCTGCTGGTTTAGGTGCAACAGGGCTGGCAGAAGCTTGTCATCCTGTTGCTTGGTCAGCACCATCTGTTTTCAGAGCAGGCAAAATGTCTTGGTTGTTTCTATGCAACTGTTGGCACCTTTCTGCACTGGGACATCTTGGATTGAACTATCTCCTGTGCAAGGGTTTCTTTAGACCTGGCAGTGTTGTGGTTTGGAATAGCTGATGGAAAGGACCAGCAGTGAAGAAATGAGAGAGAGGAGGACTGAACCTGACCTGGTGCTTCTTAAAGGAAAAAATACTTTGGAAATAAATAAAATAAAATAAAGGAACAGGGAAACTAAGAAAGAGGAGACCCAAGTGCCTTAATGTTATTTATAGTTCAAACTTTACTGCTGTAATAAAGTACAAGCAAACTCCTTCTGTCTGATTCATGAGGCACTTGAGGAGGTTTTGGAGCTGCCTACAAAAATGTGGTTCAAATTCCCTCCCATTTCTTAGGATTTATCTCCAATGTACACGTGGGAGCTGTGTTTGTCTTATCCTATGCTGCCTTGAAGAGGTGTTTCGGGCAGCTCAGGCAGGACTGGCTGGTGCCTGAAGGTACAAAATGCTTCCTCAGGTTGGGTGAAACCATTGCAGTCAGGGTTAGGGAAGTAGCCTGCAGCTATGATCACTCTGGTTTTCATACCTGATATCTACTCATTTTTTAATTTATTTTTTTCTATTAGAATCTAATAACTCCCTATTAACCCTTGTTCTTTATATGGCTTCCTTGGGAAGGAAGGGTGAGAAATTTCTCTGAGTTTGTAGGATGCTTTCCCACCTTGACTCCAAATATACCTTACACTGACATGGTCAGGCACGGTGTTATTCCTGCAAAAATGTCTGTGCAGAAGCACAAGGGCTTGTGGGCATGTTAGTCTGCCAATAACGCTGCTGAAACTGTGGTACTAATGTTTTAATTTTTTACACTTTTAATGTTACTGCTGAAAGCATTTGTACTAGCTGATGGTTTGTTCCTGTTCTCCTTTGGCACTTCCTGTAACCTCAAGAAACTTTTCCAGAAATCACTGAGTATTTTTGTCCTGTGCAGCATAAGGGCTTAGGCCCTTTGAGTGTTTGTCATAAATAACTAATCACTTCTTCAACATAGTGTTCAGCAGAGTTGGAGATGCTGGCACATCCATCCGGGCTACAGCATTTCAATCTATAGGGTGGCCTTCATGGTATTTGCAGGAGGTAATCCCCATTGCTCTGTGCCTAGGTGAGTTTTTTGTGTGGAAATGTGGGCCACCTTTGCACAAAACGTTGGTGCCTTTCCACTGCTGTCTGCCCTTGAACAGCCTCGTGCAGACAGTACCTTGGCTTCTTGAGCTGCACTTGTGCACAGGCGTCTAGCAAGATATTGAAATGTGTGTTAGCCAGCAGTCCTAGCTTGATCAAACCCTGTAGTGTCAGAAGAGCTGGATTAATAATCATCCCAACAGACATTATAGTTTCTTTATGACCCTCTTGTGAGCTATGGATACCCAAGTGTAATGTATGCTCTTGTTCATGGAGGACAAACCTTGAAGAGCACAGTTAATTCTGATTACATGCAGTTCTTTCCTGTCTCTCTTAAATTTGGGAGTGTATTTATTCACAAATATTCATGATTTCACTGAATTTCCTTCTAATTGCTATAATTTAAAAACAGTGAGGAAAAAAAAGCTTGGCAGTTCCCTGAAATGAGGACAACTCAGATACTTGCCAAAAGAAAGTCTTGTTACCAGACATATAAATCCATGATATTTTAAATATTCAGACCTGAAGCATGTGTCTCAAGAAGAGAATTTGAACTCCATGACTTATTTTCATTGTTCCCCAGTCAATGAAGCATTTGAGGAACAAGCCACTGTGTGCTTTATAAATAGCTCACTGAAGTTTTCTTTACTTCCTCTAACATGTTCCTTCTGCAAAGAAAACCCACAGTATCTGTCTGAGCAGCATTTTGTAAGATTGCATATTACTAAAAGCAAAAAAAGTTGGTAAATATTCTCTGCATTGAGGAGTGTGGGGTGGTTAAGGAGGCAGACGGTGTTAAACAGATACCAGAAAGTTGCTACTATTTATTTTGCTCAGTGAAGAAGCTGGATGCTGAGGAGGGTGGGTCAGTTCCTAATGAGGAAAAAGATGCTGTTTTACAATCTACAGTCTTGCTCTGTTTAGCCACTTCTCATGTCTCAGCTGCAGTGTGTTGGAAGAGGGAGGAGTGCTGAAATTCCTGGGAAAACTCAGTTAAATTCTGATTCCAAATGGAAGGAAGAGTTGGAGAGGTTTCCTCCAACTGAAGGACTATTCGTTGGCCTTTTCCCCATCTGAAGCACAATTACATCATCTTGTAAGGAGGGATTTGCATATAGAAATCATAGACAACACATGAACCAAACCAGCCTGGTGCCTCCCATCCCCTTCTACGTGTCCATCCCACATGGCAGAGCGTAGCACTAGGCTGTCAGTGTATTCAGCTCTATTTTCAGAAACCAAGTCCACACGCTTCCACCCCGGCGCAGCTTCACACAGGTTTGTTTGTGCATAGCAATGCTGCCACAACTTCATGACTTTGACCTCAAGGAAGCATATTGAGTGCAGTGGAAAAACAAATGAAGGGAGGGGCCAATCCCTCACCCGTCCCATGTGTGTCACCTGCATGGGGATGGCATTTATCACAGTGCTCTTGGGAAAGAGCTGTGGGAGCTGCTCACGAGACTTGTCTCCTGCAGCTTTCCCTGTTGGCCAAAGGTGATTTATGGGTAAGGTGGACTTCTGCCATTGTGATTGGAAAAGTGTTTTTACGTGGATTTTCCTGGAAAAGGCTTTCATTTGAAAGCACAATTTCAAACGTGACTGGAGAGCTTTCTGGGCACTTGCCAGATCCTCCTGCCCTGGGCTGTCCTGTGCAGTGCTGCGATCCCACCCCTGCGTTGCAGTTCTCAAATCTCTGCCTCCCACAAGCTTCCTCTGCATTAACTTCTAGGAACACTAAGCCCAAAGAAGTTGCTTTTAATATTTAATGCTTGCATTTTGGGAGCATTCACTTGATTTTTGAAACTCAGCGATACCTCGACCAGGTGCTGTTACTGACTGCTCGAGAGCGGGTTGTGTTGCGGAGGAGCTTGTTAGGTGCAGTGCACGTGTGCTGCTCCTTGGGCTGTTCAGCACTGGCTGTGGGGTAGTGGGGGCAGCCAGAAGGGTGAACCTGAGCCGTAAATGGTTCCAGTCATGTTGCTGATGTTTTAGATTTCCCTGATATACTGAAACAATTCAGGTCACGGTCTTGCTACTGGTGGATGTGTCTTGTGTGCCAGCACCTACAGGAACCAAGGCTGGGGGAAGGGGTTCTCCGGGCTCCTGCTTGATGATTTGCAAGAAAGTTGTCAAGGTTTTCATCACAGACTAATTGACACATGTTTGTGGAGAGCCCAGCTCTGTTTTCTCATCACTGCAAATCAAAATAAGCTCAGAAGTACATTTTTACTGTTATTCGAAGTGTCCTTTCTCTTTTTGTCAAGGCAAAAATAGCAGAGTGTCCTGGGGATTAGGCTGTTGTCTTCATCCCTCTTGAGACTGAAGGGGGTCCATCTTCACCTCCATCTTCCTTTGCATGGTAGGTGTTGTGAGGCAGTGCAACAGCTGGGCTCATGCCTGTCAGCTGAGTAAGTGAGGAGTAGCCACAGGTTTAATTTCAGTGTATGGATGAGTGCCCTAACTGATGCCTGTGCTACATCTACTCACTTGGCCACCATTCAGAGATCTCAGTTGCCATCTCTGAGCAAGACATGCTTAATGTTACTCTGAGCTTCTCATATTGCCTTGCACTGTAGGAGGTAAGTTCCAAGTATCGAAATAAGGTAATTGCTTTAGTCCTTTCTGACGCTTTACTTTTGCTTATATCGGTTTGACTGGGACGCAGACAACTGTGCAATCACATTGCTTACTTTCTCAGAGTTCATGAGCTCTGCTGGCTTCTTGGTGGAGATGGCAAATAGGTTTGAGTTCAGGTATCCTGGAGCATAGGGAGCCTACAGGAGCTGGAAATCAGCAACTGTCTTGATTTTCTGTCCCCGAGCTATTACTAAGCATGACTGCCCAGCTATGGTGCTGGGAGAGTGGCTCCAGCCCCCTGGGCTGCACCTAATCAGCAGTTCTGACAGGGAGATGCTGCTGCAGAAATGAGGAAAAAAACCCCAACCCACTTTATAGGGTTTGTGCTTCCCTTTCTTAGTGACACCCTCATCACGTGTTACACCACAACCTTTTCCTCTTTCCTTCCACACCCCCCAGTGAACAAAATTTTTAGTCTGTGGGCTGTATTTATTTGGCTTTGCATTTTTCCTGGTTGCTTTTTATGCTGAAATCTCAAGATCTGTGGTTATCCAGGAGATTTTCTGGAGCACTGGGGAATTTATGGGACTGGGACTCTACCAGGGAGGAAATGGAGACACTGAGAGCGAGCTATTGTGAGCTGAGAATCTGCATTCAATGAGAATTGCTTAGAAGAAACATATTGCATAAAACATTCTCTTGATGCTTTCCTTGCCTTATATCCATCTGAGAAATTCACAATTTGGTAGACACGATTTTTCTCAGTTATTAAAAACATGTAACAAATATCTTTTAGACTGTAAAAGCTGGAAGGTATTTTCTCCTCTAAGCCCAATTCCTTAACACTGCTTGTGCTCTCATTTCTCTGAGCTGTTGTGAACTTTAATCTTTTGTCTGTAGCATTTTGTGGTGTGAGCATTTTAGGTGGTGAGTGATGCATGACTTGATTTGTAGGTATTTCAGAAGAGTATGTATTTGTTTTTAAAAGCACTTCAGATACTCACAAGGAAAACACTCCTTATCTGGTTTTCCCCAAAACAAAAATTGAAATAAAATTTGAGTGGATAGTCCTTAAACATGCGTATCCAAAAGTGCCATGCCCACTGCTATTGGAAAGAGGGAAGCAATTTGCAAAGGCCTGTTTGATTAGCCAAGAGACGAAATGGATGAAATTTCATTCTTTGCCTTTGGTTCAAACCATGATTTTCAGTCTTGCAAACTCCCCAGCAGTCCTGGTGATTTCGGTGGGATTATTCACAGGAGTGGGGACAGTGCCAGTTGTACCTTCTGGAGCCAGTGGGACGCTGTGTCCCCTGTGTGCTGCAAGGGGACACACTCTGTCGCCGTACAAAGTAACAGTGACACACCATGAAGCTGTGAGTAATCCACTCAGTAAAGAACCAGTCAAATTCTCCTGAGTATTGCTATTGCACCCAAATTGAAGTTTTACTGTATAAAAGAGTTTAAGAAAATGTTATTTGAAACTTTTTCTGACATCACATAATTCAGTATTAGGTTTGAGAATCTGTTGCTCCTAGCAGAGGTCTAAGCAAAAACTAAGTACTGCAAAGATAGTTACCATTCAGGCTTATTTTGGGAGGGAGATGGGGAAAGGCCTGATAAGTTATGTACTTGACCGCATGCAGTTAAAAATATTATTTGGAATATAAACTTCCTTGTCTGAAGACGCGCTTTATGCATGAAGTCAAAAAGCACAAAAAGCAGTTCTCCTCCTGGCCTCCATAAGTATACCTTAATGCTGCTGAATCCTGGAAATTATGCAGGGCATGCTTTTTAAATGTTGATTTTGACTTTTTGCCTGGGACCAAGTGTAAAGTCTTTCCAAGGAAATACTTAGAAGACTTGCAATGAAATCCAAAAGCTGCTGCCAAACCTTAGTTTTTAGAAAGGGAGTAGGGGGCAATCCAGACTGTTAAAAACTTCCAGTTGTTTGTAATTAAATCCACTTCTTCTGTGCACAATAAACATATACTTTGAAAAAGATCATTTTACATAATACTTATGTGGTTTACTGCTGCTCTTCAGCTGCTAAAAATCAAGCAGTAGGTCTGCTATTTTAGTCTGGAAAGGTTACTGGAAGCTGGGAAGCCAGAACTGGTGCAGCTGTGCCACCGCAGTGGCACGTATCCATGTATCCAGTGGTGACACGCAAATCAAGCCAGGGAATCCTGTTCTCATCGTGAACCATCTTTCCCACCTCTAACTAGCTGAAGTTTGTTTTGGATTGACAGGGATGGGAATGAAGAGGAGATAAAAATATCCCATCCACACGTCCCTCCTTGCCAGCAGCAGCATCACTCATGGCTTGGGTGAAAGCTATGGGATTGCAGGAACTTCTCATCATGCTGCTTGCTTCTTTGAGGGCTGGCAGAAGACAGGACCGCTAAATCCTCACAGGTCTCCCCACCCTGAGGTTGGTCTGCCACGGTTCATTCAAGACTGTTCCAAATCCACTGCCGTCATTCATCTGGAGAACAGGATGTGTGGGGTGGAAACACCAGCAGCTCTTGCTGACAGCTGCTCCTCTTCCCAGCCAGCGTTCAGGAGATGCCCTTGGGGCTGAAGCAATGGGTAGGACTGTCAGAAAACCCAGCTTTCAGATCCAAGATAACATCTTGCTAGGGAACAAAGGGACCAAAGCTTGAGTGAGAAATTGTACCACCTTATGTAGAGAAGGGATGCCACCAGGTTGGGGAGTGTGATAGATTCCTGATACCTCTACTTATGTCTTGGAGAAGGGATTCAGCTCAGGGTCCAGAGCAGTCTGTCTCTTATATTTTGTCAGTACTGCAGTCACCTCCAGGTTTTTATTATTGTTGCTTAATGACAAAGATCAACTTCTGTTTGTGTATATAAATGTTTGTAATGGCCACAGATGTGCTATCACAGCTCTAAGTGTAGGCACCGTGATTTTGCCAAGCAAAGTGCCCAAAAGATCTCCGCTTTTCAGTCAGTAAAGTTTCTTATAAACCCAGATCTCCTCCCTTTGTTCTTCAGATGCTGTTTGCTACATGCGCAGACACACAGCCCTAACCTCTTGAATGAGAGCAGAAGGCTGCTCACACCAGTGATGGAGAAAAACTTTAAGAGCTTTGCCCAGTGTATATGATTGTCCTGCCTTAGACCTCTTGTAGGCGGCAGCACTAGCTGTGGAGGGGGTGGCCCGAGTATGAGTTTATCTAGGAGGTAAATTTGTGTTTACTGTCAGCAAAGGAGGGAATTTTTTCTAGATGATGTGAAGAAATGATCAGTTGTTACTAGGCAGGTTGCAGGAGCCTTTGGCTGCTGTGAAAGGGTAGACAAAAGGCATGGAAAGAGCAGAAAGGAGCAGCTGAGAGGTATTATCTAATAAGTGACATAAGAAAAACCATGAAGCCTTGCAGAGCAGATTTGTTAGGATTTGAGATGAAAATCCCTGTTTCTTGCTGAGATTATCCCCCAGCATATGGCAGGGAATGTAATAGAGATGTAGAATTAGCTGCTAATGATCTGGACATATCTTGAAAACAGATGTTTGTAGTCCTGTGTAACTGTGTGCTGTTTAATTTGGCTGAAATCTGGATTACTCAACAGGCTTGGTGTGGTATCCAAATGCACAGTACCTTCATTTCCCACCGGTCTCACCCAGTAGACATCACCCCTTTCTTAGCTATACCACTGGAATATTTTTGTGAAATTGGAATTGAGAATTCAGGAAATCATGATCAATGTGGTGACAGCAGACAGCATTAGCCAAGAGCCAGAGAGGTGGCGTGGAGAGCTGTGAACATCTCTTCAGACAACCCAGTACATCTCAGTTGCACCATGGCACTACCCTGGTTCTGCTGCTTGAGGATGGGCAGTATTTGTTTGTAGTTTCTTTAGAGGATGGCTTATTGATAGATTTCTGGGGTTAGCAATGGTGTAGTTGTAGAGAAATTTGCTGGTGGGTTTAGGTGTGGCTGGCGTGGCTTTTGGAGGCAGAGGTGTGTTGTTAGTGATGCTTGTTTGGTTCGTAGCTGGTGCCTGGCTGATCCCTGTGTGTGCGTGGCAGCGTATTGTCAAGTGATGCTTTGGCCAGGCTGGAATTTGGAGATTTGAGCAAGCCATATATGAATGGAGGACTTTATCCTTATGCCTACTTTAATACTAGACTATAATAGTGATATTTATGCATGAAACATTAGAAAATTCAACACCATTCCAACCGGAAGAGTTTCTGTCAGTTTTCACAAAGTCTTTGTTAAAGGCTATTTAGTTGGTCCTTATTAAAACCTTTAGGCTTTGTCAGCTTGAGCACCCACCCATAAGCCATGGATGTTGAATTCCATGTGCCTGTTTACAGGTTACAGGCTGGATGAAGTGAGCCGAGTATTGTACTGGAGAAAAAAGAGGAGGGGAAGCTGTGTCTGCTCTCACTTCCCCTGAGAGCTCCTGCTTCCCCCAGGAGCTCCTCTCTGGGGCTCTCAGCCGCAGCGGTCACCAGCATGATACCCCATGTGTGCATGTCATTAGAAACACGGGGCTTGAGTTATCTGTGATCTACAGCTTGTAGTAGTCCTGTGAGAAGGACGATCTCTTCTGAACCACTGCTGATCTCAGTGGGTGTTGTCTATGACTGGTTGGTCTCCATCTTATCTGCTCCATCTTGTCTGTGTTGGTTTGCCTGCTGCTCTGTTCTCTAGCACAGTTGCCACAGCTGCAGCATGTCAGATCTGCTTTCAGAAAAATGCATTAGCATCTCTGAATCCTTACCACTGTCAGGATGCTTTCTAAAAACTCATCTGACGTCTGTTTTAAGAAATGCCCTATCAGAACCTCTTCTACAGCTGCTTCTCTCTGGACTCAGTTCATTTTATATGTGCTTCATCCAGAGCCTGCTCCCTTTCCTCCTGCTCCCATCAGTACAAAACTGGCTCCTGGAGAACTTCTGTCACTGCTGGGTTTTTTATTGTCATTTCTATCATTGTCTTATCTCAGAACTAACTCAGCTAAAGGGTGTAAGTCCCTAATTTTCTTTCTGATGCCTTAAACTACACTTCAGGTCCTCTGCATCTCACTTGGCTGTTTCCTAATCATGGACATTGCCAAATTCATTGGTACTTCTCTTGCTTCCATGAAGTTTTCTAGGTAACACATGCCCAGGGCTGACCAAGACTCGACGCTGCTGCACAGGCAAATGCCTAATGCAAAATCCCCTTTGTTACATAGAGTTGTTTTGGTTGAAAAAGACCTTTAAGATCATAGAGACCAATCATTAACCCAGCACTACCAAGTTTCCCATTGGGTATGCTCTTACCCTGACCTTGAGCTGTTGTTCATAAATACCCAACTCATTCCCTCCATTGTTTAAGGCACTGAAGTTCTAACCCAAGGATGTAGTTTTCCCTAGCTTGTCTCTGGGGTCTCTGCATTTACTTAAGCCTTATTTAAGCAGTCTGTTCTGGTAGTGCTCTTGCTATGCTTATATTTCTTTATGTTTGAAATAATGCTTCCTAAGGTCTCTTAATTAACTTATCTCAATTCACATTATTGGAAGACATCCTCCTCAAGTGGGAAGCCTTATTGTTCACAGGGGAAAAAAGTTTGTTAGCTGTCAGTTCAGTTCATCTTTTTTCCACCCCTTCCTTCATGTTAAACTTCCTTTTGGACTTAATCTTTTACAGCAAAAGCAAGACCTTAACCTCAACCTTTCTTTGTAAGTTAGATTCTTTTGACCTGGCGTCATCTTTGTTACAAAGCTTCACACACAGCAGTACAATAATATTTTTCTTGTGGTGCAATGAACAGCACTGCAGACACTGTTCCAGATGGGGGTCATTTTTATTTTTTTTCTCTAAATTAGCAACTGTCTTAATAGATGTTTTCTGTGGCTTGCAAACTATGTGGTATTGCTTGAACAAAACTGTAATCCCTTAGAGAGATTTCAAGTTCAACTTCTGCTGGGCTTCCAGAAACAATTTTTGAAAAGTTTATTTGCACAGTCAAAACAAGTTTGCTAGCATACTGCATTTGCATTTTGAAGCTGCATCTTTGGAATCAGATTGAAACTATAAATATTCTCTGGTGTATTTTTCTCACAGAACGGAATTTTCATGCAGGCAGGAAGGATTAATCTATGGCAAATGTCTTGAAATATTTCTTTGCATCAAGAGTGGAAAGCCCAGTTCTTTGCCACTGGAGATACTACACTCATAAGGCTTCACCTCAGACTGGTTAATTTTCTGTCTTTTTAAAATCATCATTTGAGGATGCAGTTTTAATTTGGACAACTTACATCGAAGTCCAACAGAGTAATTTATTCACTTGGAAATTACTTGGAGAGGAGAAAAGGACTCTCTTATACAAACCAGACATGCCCTGACTCCTCTGAGGTAGCTGCTTTAACAAGACGTGAGTCAACTCTCAGGAGAATTTGCTTGAGTTCTCCTTTGTCACAGACAAATGTGGAAAATGCAGTAAATCATGAAAAATCCACCAGGATGTACTACCAGCCTTAACATCACAGGCACCGTCTTATAAATTTAAAACCCTATGGAGAAAAAATAAATTGGGAAGCCTCAAAACCTCAAGAGTTTCTAAGAACAACTGGTGAAGTGATCGAGGGACTGTACTTTGACCACCTGCAATAGCAGGAAAGTTATGAAATACAAGAGAACGCCAACTGGAAAAGCTAAGAACAAGAAACTTTGTTTTCTGGGTTTGTGGAGTTTGTTTTGTTAAAAAAACCCTGAACACCTGTGACAAAGACGTGTATAGTTCCATATAATCCTATGCAGTAATGTGACAGGCATATGGCTCATGGTTTTTTTTCCACCATGCTTAACACCAAGGAAAGCTACCCCCTCAAAGAACCTAGAGAGTATGGGAACCCTGCACAGGGTAAGGATACAGTTCTAAGTACAGATGGTTTTGCTAAATGAGTGGTAGGAATATTAATATCAAACTGGCATACTGAAAACCCATGAATGATGGTGATTGCAAGAAAAGTGAGAATTGGTCTTGTGCCACTGGTAGTCTGTGCAGTGCCTAGATGTAGCTACTTTGTGGTTTGTTGTGTGGTGTTTGGTTTTTTTAATCCACAAATATTTATATTTATTAATAATGATAAACAAGCTTTATTATTTACAACAATTTTATACAAATGAGTGCTTTTTGTTATATTGAATTGCTAGTTGGTAAACCACACAATGCTGAAACTTTGCTGGAAAGCTCCTACTTAGTTTTCAAAGTATCAGTTTCTAAGTAGTTGGATTTATTTTAGAGAAATTCTAAGATTTTTTTTTTGAATGGTTATCTACCTAATATCATTCACAAGGTAAATAGCTAACTATTAAACTTAAACCCGTGCTGTTGCTAAGTCTTTTAAGATTGTGGGATCTGTCTACTGCTTTTGAGATGGAGAGTTTGCAGTTTGATTCCATATTTTTCTTGTATGTCTGTGTCCCTCCTTCTACATCTGTCCTGAGCCATCAAAACATTCAGGCAATCCCTCTGCTAGGCAGGGTACTTTTTTTTTTTATGCCAAAACCAGAAGGGCTATTCCGTGTTTTTTGCTGATTTAATCAAGTGAAAGGCCCTGAAGCACATTCAAACCTTGCCCCACAGCATTGCAACGTCCGTGCTTTCGATGATGGGCAGCTCTCGCCCAGTTGGTGATTCACATGGTGTGTGTCGGTGAACAGCCTGGTACAGGGTAGAGTGCTCCAGCTCGAGAGTGATGACAGCGAAAGGCACTGGGCGAGGCCTGATTCTGAGCAAGAATAGCTCTTTGTGTTTGTGTACTCGGAGTTGAGCACGTTTTGTGTTGGAGTACAGAAATGGCTCATCCTTTTACGCTGGAGGCCTGTGAGATGCTGTTGGAGCTACGGTGTTTCAGGAGAGAAAGTGGGATTTTTGTGTAGCCAAAGTGCTAAAGCTGTGCCCGTGGGGTGAGAGGGATCCCTGCCAACTCCCCATGGGAACAGAGCTGGGAATGCATCAATTTCTTAGGTCTGTGTGGGTGGCTTGGTTCAGTTGAGGTCTCCTTTGAAGATGTTGCAAGAAGAGTACGTGTCTTGGTCATTAGGACTTTATCCATGTTGCATTATTAGATGAGATTTCTATTACTTTTTAGCTTTATCCTCCACCTGCATCCCACTGTGCATTAAGAAAATCCTGCTTCTGTCACTTGGGAAGCAGCAGTTTTCCAGTGCTTCCCAAAATTCCCTCCGGAAAGAGATTATGTTACATCTGACCCAGATGCTTATGGAAAACAAAGTTTCTCAGCACAGTGAGTTCTGGGAGAGACCCTCACGCCCAGGAGCTGATAATGGCAGTGAGGATAGTGTTGGGGGAAGAGAGATTTTCCTTGGGTTAACTCCAGTAACTGTTTTTAATTAGTGAGAGAGAGCCAAATGCTGGTTGGCCCTGTTTCCAAGCTGGACCTTTCCCTTTCTGAAGTGGGAGTGGTGTTCATGAACCTCTAAAACCTCCAATATATTTTCTCCTTCTGTCCTTTGATTAAGAATTTGTTTGTTAACACTTCAGTGGTTTGTGGCTTTAAGGACAGTGGCCCTCGTGTCAACCAAGACAGAGCTTCTCAGTGTTCATAGTTCCTGGCTTTGTCTCTGCTTCCTAGATGTGGTCCTATAGAGGTTCTAATGATCTTGTAAGTTATAAGTAGGAAAAATTCTCAGTATAAAAGTTAAGTGGATTTTTGTATTTCTCCAACTGTCCCCAGTGCTTCTCTGTGCACCAGACAGATGAACAACAGCAATGCTGTGCGGATCTTTTTCAGGTATTTCTTTTAATAGTTTGCCTGCAAAAAGTAGATGCGTAGGATGAAACAGAAGGCTCCTACTTGCTCCATAAGCATTTTAAAAGTTCATTCTGGACATATTTTAAGATAACTTTTCAATGAAAAATAACTGAACATACCATGGTGGTGTTTCCAGTGAACTGAATGTGGTATAAAGTTCACATTTACATTTCTTTTTATAGCTCAGAGGGTCTCTTCTTAAAGGGGTTTTAGTAGGTGCCAAATGTTCTCGATATCTGTCAAGGTCAATTATAGATGAGATTTATTATTTTATTTCTTTTGCACAGAGCAGGAAACATGAAGCATCTTATTGGAATTGTTCCTAGAAGGCTTGAACTTAGCAGATGTATGAGGTTTTCATGTATCTTGGTAAAATGCTAAGTCTGAAGCTCAGCAAATTACTATGCTGGCTGTTAACAGAAGATTCCAGCTATGCTGGTTCGACAGGAAAAGATCTGAGATTGAAAGATTTCCAACCCTGCCAAATGGAGATCTCTTGGTAGGTAACTGATCCCAGGGAGCAGCTTGGCTGTTGGTCTGCCTGCCATCTCAAGTCAAGTTCAGCCTTCTTGAAGGCTTCAGCAAGCCAAAACTCAAGGGTAAAATGTGCTGCTCTGGTTTCCAGCTCAAAACAGAGAGATCAGTATCATGTTACAGCTAGAAGAACTGTTAAAATTGGACATGTGCTGCTTGTTATTACTTATTTTTAAAGCTTAGCTCTTAACTAATCACAGAACTCTATAGAAGAAAGGGTTCATTCATTTGTTGATAAAGTACAGAGTTACTTTGTGCTCTATTCTTTGTTTTCTTATCTCTTGACAAATGTGGATTTTAGGGCATCTTTCTTTGATTCATTTGCCTTTATGAACTTTGTCCCTGCCTTTTACACTTGCAGATAATTTTTGACATATGAGCAGTAGTCCTTACATTAATGTATTTTTATAAGACTGATGCTGTAGTTATCTCTAACCTTTGGCAAAACAGTCCATGTACTTTAGGATGTGTTGTCAAGCACACCTGCTTGATGATATTTGTGTTTTCTCAAAATTAAGGTCAGGCATTTTCTGAAACACTGCCAAGGGTGCTTTTAAATATTACATTCTTAAGGACACAGACAACTGTTGAGTGAAACAATGAGGAAATACAGTGCTGCAGGAATATTAAAAAAAATAAATTGTAAAAGTTCTTTTCAGTCTTCTGTTTCCCTTTACTTTTTCTCTGTTAAGCAGTCAGTATTAATTGGAAGTACAAATATAAAAATGTCTGGGTTTTTTTCCCCCTAATATATCTTTTCTGAAACAATCATGTAATTAATAAGCTACTACAACAAAAAATATTGAGCATACTGCTCAAAATCTTGGTAGATAACAAACTACGGAAGTCCTGTGATAAAAAAGTGATGTTATCAAATACAGTGTTGCTTTGGCAGTTCTGAAAAGGGAAGGGAGCTTTCTCAGGCTGGCCAGTTGTAACTTCACTCAAAAGACTTTGTTTGTTTGTTTGTTTGTTGTTTGAATCCATCCCACTTCACACTGGAGCAGGAAAAAAATGGGGGACTAGTTACATTAATTCAGAAAAAGCTGAAACATTACCATAACCCACAGAGAATGTAGGTGTCTGCTAGGGGTAGATGTGCACTGGGGGAAGAAAAGAAACACTGCTATGGGTGGATCTTGGATCTAGTACTGAGCATCTCAAACTGCACATCAGAATCCTATGGGACCTGGCTCCTGAAAGAGGGAATGTGGGAAGGATGCAGTGCATGATGTAGCAGGTGGAAGGTGCAGGAGGGATGTGGGTTTATTTGTGAGGACCAAGAAGCCTTTGCAGACAGGATGCTATTAAAGGCCAGGTAAAACTGAGCAAAACAGTGTAATCAGTCTGCCCATAAAGGACTACAGCCACTCGTGTATCTCCCTTCAGAGAAAGTGGTGTTTGTATCTTCACCTCCAATCTTTTTTTAGTTCTGTGAACTGATACAATTTCTCACACCTTCTCATTTCACCCAGAGCAAATAAATTATAATGAAAAAAAAAATATTTTCTGAAGTAAATCGTTTTCTTGTCCTTCTTGCACTTTATCACTTTGTGCAAATATTTGGAAGGATAACTAGGTGCTAACCTTGAATGTTAAATGTTAGTCCTAACTTCTGCTCATTGTTTAGCAAAAGGGTAAGGCCACGGTGTAACAGCAATGGTATAAGCATCAACAGGATTGCTGATATTTTAACAGAAGACTTAAATTCATAATAAAACTAAGTAGAGGTTTTTAGGGTGAGTTAAATTTATTGCAGCAGCGCCCTCAAGTGCTGTGACACTTTAAAGGTCTGATGGTGCCTCTCCCAGAGGACACTGGGGATTTATTGGCTGGGACTTGATTCTTTAGCACATTCAGCCCAATAAGAGCATAAAAATTATTTTGGTGTAATTGTAAATGCTTGCACAAATCTGCAAGACTATTTAAATTAATAATAGCATGAAGGGAAGTGTGCTTTGGAGTTTCTTTTTTAATTGTTCTGTGGTAATGAAGGTGTTGTCAGGACCAGTTCGGTTGGACGTGATGGTAAAAGGAGTCCTTGGGCAGAGGAGCTTTCAGGTTGGTGATGGGCCAGGTCCTGCAGGATGCCAGTTTGTAGTTTGGGATGCTCAGTGCTAGCAGTCTAGTTCATAGCTTTGTAAACTGTTCTTCAGTTTCCATGGCCTTTGCTTAGTTTAGGCTGTGAAGATAATGGAGCAGAGTCTTCTGTGGTGTGACTCATTACCTTAAAAACTAATTTGTCTGGATTTAAAAGTGGTATTCGTTTGGTGCTGAGATAACCATGTCTGGTAGGCTGTAGACCAGTATGCTATTTGTAATGGTGTACGTATGGATGTAACTATGGCAGTATAAAGCAGCTGTGGTCTGCTAGAGGTGTTACACCATCCTAAACATACCGACATCATTACGGTTGTGTGAGGAGCCTGTAGCCTCTGGACGTGCTGGACTGTGGTTTGGCCAGCAGAATTTCAGCTCTCCTTGAGGCAGCTGCTGGAGGGAGCCCAGGTTGCAAGCCTGCTCTTCAGTTTCTGAACAATAAAGCCACAGTCGCTTCCAAAATTGCAGCATCTATTTTAGCTGTCTGACAAAGCTGTCTCTGTGATTTCCTCCGTTCTCTAGAATTTCCTTCTGTTAAAGCTCTTGTCTCCCAGCATGTATGATCAAAACAGGTCAAGTCATCTTTGTTTAAAAGCAGAATCACTGAGTGATACTGGTGTATTTGGAGAAGGTAATTTAGCCTGAGAGAATGATTCCGTGGGGGTAATGCAATTGTAGCACCTAATAATTACCTGTATTCACAAAATGAACGTTTGAGGCATGGCTGAGAGCAGAAGGCATCACTTATAACAGTCCTTTTGTACTTAAGGAGTATTTTTGTAAAGATACTTCAAACTCTCTGTTTTATATTCCTTGCATATGCTATTCAAATGTGTAGTTTATTGTATGCTTTTGTGTGGGTTTCTCCGGATCCAGAGGGAATAGCAATTGCAATAGTGATAGCAATCTGTGGAATGAAGAATTGCAACATTCGGGCCATACCCACTTTTAATATTTGCGTCTTGATTGAGAATTTCTAGAATAAACCAGAAAGAAAATAGGAGGTCAGAGGGAAGAGAATTTGGAAATCATTCAGTTTTCTGACTTGTGAGAAAAATAAAATAGTGACACATCTTTAAAACAAACAAATATAAAGGTCAATGGCCATCTGGGGATCCAGTAGCTGAGGATCACTTGGGGGGGGGGTGTTTAGCCACTTTAACAAGGACGTTATGAAGCCTCTGGTGCAAGTGCTACTCTCTGCTACATGCAGAACTCCTTCATTAGATGACGTTGGGCTGGGTTGGATCTGCACAGAAAAAATGACTGCTTTTCCACATTCACTGGAAGGTTTACCACTCTGGAACAGTGCTATGAAGAGCTGGTTACTTGATTTATTCCCTACTACAGCTCCCTTAGTGCTTCCTGGCACAGGCTGGAGGAAGATGCTCCTAATTATTACAGGTAGATTTCTCTCCATCTGAGACACTCAGCAGACTCCTTGGGTACTTTGGACCAAAACACAAGGGCAATGTGTGAAACACTGCAAGTCATATGTCTGTAGGCAGGCATTAAAGACAGTGAACTTTGTATTCATGGGAAAGCTGTTTTTCTTAATTGTCTCTTTTTCCTCAGAATAATTTATTTTTTCAGTGTAGAGGACTTATCTACATATACAACTTTATTTCTGTTTTATTACATTCTAATCCATTTAAGGAGCAAGATGACTCCATTCCAGAAGGAACTGTCCCAGAATAAATATGGGCTTATACAAAGATGGGCTTTTGCTGCTACCACACCCAGTTTGGTTCATGGGGACCAGCCTGCCTGTCTGTCTCCATTTGTCTGTCTTGGTTCTCTTTGCACCTGCTCTACCGAAAAATAGAGGGGGTGGGGGGAGGAAATCCCCCCCACCAAAAACAAACAAAAAACTCCAAACAAACAAACAAAACTAAAACAGGGAAGAGGAATGTGACATTTGCATTTACTGAATACGTGGCAGACCTCCCAAGAGGAACATGATCAGGGAGTTTGTTTTTTGCTAACGGAAGAGGGGGCCAAAGCTGCAAGGACTGAGGGTGGGTTACAGGTTAAGAAAGGAAGAGAATGGGAAGGAACCAGGAAAGTCAAGGAGCAGAGAAGGACTGAGTGAGGGGGGTCACAAGCTTGTGTGGCTGGGAAGCAGTTGCAAATGGAGACTTAAGGCTCAGGCTGAGTGGGCTGGGAGGGAGAGGAGCTGCTGCCTGGCTTGTAGGGCAGGAGTACCAGGGGGCTGTGACCCAGGAGCCTACACCAGCTGGGATAAGGACCTACTGGCTCAGCATGCTCCTTGGGGAAAATAACCCTGCAGAGATGCATTCATAAGAAAGATGTCAGTACTAGAAAAGCTAGTTGCATTTTTGTACTTGCCCCCTTTTTTTTGTAGTTTTTACATCTGTGATGGCTTATTATTTGTAACTTAGTTGGGAAAAAAAAGTCCCTCAATCTGTACCTTGCCTTAATACTAATGTCTGTAATGTTACGGCATGGGCATTTACTCCTAGCTTGGGTGAAGTTGTACTTTTTTGTCTCTATCTTGCTCCTGCTTTTGAAATCTGGGGATATAGCACTTCGGTGGCAAATTAAGGTCTTTTGCAGAGATTGCCACACTCTGCCTGGTGTGAAAGTACTCCCAGCCCTTGGCCTGAACTCTCCCTTGCTCTGACAAGTATTTTGCACAGCACAGAAACCACTGCAGGACAGGCTTCCTGTGGCAGGTTTTTCCAGGGTGCTTACACCTTCCTGTGTCTTCTGAATGCTTGCTTGACTGGTGTTAGACCCCATCTCAGCGGAGATGGAAAGCAAGCTTAATCTAGACTTGTTACAACACTGATAGCAATGTGGCAGCGAAATTTCCACTTCCCTGCTTAAAGCCTGTCCACCCAGAATGGCAAGTGAAGAACCACTGCTGCATTCTCCACATATTAATGACTTTCAGGATCGTGGGTTTCAGTGATTTTGCTTCTAGCCTTTCTGAAAAGCGGCTTGGAAATGGCACTTGATTGCTAATGTCAGATCATGGGAGAGGGCTAGTGTGAACCCCTGCCTGTAGCAGGAAGGTAAAAGCTAGTGGAAAGTGATAGAAATCAGTATATAATAATAATAAAAATATAATTCATACAATGAGCACAGCTCTAAGAAAAGCCTGACCAGCTTGCTGCACGTCTGTTTTGGTGATACATGAAATTTTGGAAAGGCACTGGTACACATAGACACTTTCTGTTCCTGTATAAACAAAGGAAAGTGAGTGTATACGTGGTGGAGCTGTGGAAAGAAAATACAGCCCGAAAACTCTTGTGCAGACAAGACATGAGGTGATGTGATTTCCCACTGAGAAGCCAAAATCAAGAAGAGGATCAGAAAAGCAACTGAAACGAGGCTCTTAGTAGGAATAAATGTAGGTAGCAATGTTGCCAACTGTTACGATAATTGTTTCTCTGGGTCCTACCATGGTTGTTACTTTTTTCCTCGGCTACAATCCATGGAGCACTGGCACTGAACTTCTGCTGTCAGTGCAAACAAACCACATTTTCTAGCTCTTAAGAGTACTGAGAAACATTTCAAGTGTATCCAAAAGACATAAATGGAAGGTATATTTTCCTTTAAATAACTTTGGGAGGGTTTGACCCATTATTTTTAAGTGGCTGGGATTTGCACATTTGTGATAAACTGCCCTAAAATACTGTTTGCTGGTGGGGTAGGATTTTGTTGCCACTGCTTAGTGATGCCGAAGTTGTCATCCTGCCTGTGAACCTGGATTCTTTGTTTCAGTAACAAGACAATAAAGCGAGGAAACCTGTGCTTCCAAGAGAGGAAATTTAAAAACACCAAAGCACGTCAGTATTAGATGATGGGAGGTGGCAATAAGTGTGGCACCCAGTTTCCCTAAGCGGGAAGGTGTGGCTCTCACTGAACCAGGCACTGGGCTGTGCCCTTGGGACTTTGTTTTAGTCCCCCAGCTCTTTCTACTGCACACCCAGTTTGTGAGTCCTGCACAGGTGATAATGGAAATTTTTAATATTGGATTCAGAAGGCATGAGTAACAGTGCAGGAATAAACCCCACAGTGTTAGACTCTCCTATATGAATCGTGACTGCAGAAAACATCCTGCATTTATGTCATTGCCAGTTGTGATGCCACTTCTAGACCAACTCCTAGAGCTGACTCTAGCTCCTCGACCTCGTTCCAGCCCCTCTTGACCCCCAAACCCAAGAACCATTTCTAGAGTTGTCTGGAGTCAAACCAGGAGCCATTTCCAGAGCCACCTCTAAAGACATGGCTAGAGTAACTTCCAGCGTCCGCTCCTTTGTACCACTCTCAGGTCATGTCCAGACCAACCTTCAGACCCACCCATGGGGTCTGGAGTCACTCCCACCACTCCTCTAGGGTGAATTAATGTGTTGATCACATATGGAGCCAAGCTGTAGCTGCCTCTGGAGTCCCTCCATTGCTGTGTGCCGGGCAAGGTCCTGCCCTGTGCTGGGGCTGCCTGCCAGTCCCCGACCACCTTCTGCTTTCTTGCTGCCTAATTGTACATTTTTCAAGCGTGCCAGGAAGGGCATGGGGCAGCCTGCACGGCTTACTCTCTTTTTTCTTTTTTCTTGTTTTTTCCCCCGTCCCTTATCCTGCTCTCCCCTGGAAGCAGCAGTCATTTCAATGTGCGCTTTGTGGAAGCAGAGCTGTCTGAGCCCTTTAAGCGGGAGATGAGCTCAGGTAGAAGGAACGCAAAGAGCTCCTTTCATCAGCCAGGGCCCCGCCAGCGGCTTCGGGGCATGTCCGGCCAGTTATAAATGGATCATGTGTTGCTATTTTTAGCCGAGAGAGGATTGTAAATATAAAAGGGTATAAAGTGCAAAACTTAGCAACAGTGGCGTTTGTTTGCTTTTTCTTTTTTCTTTTTTTTTTCTTTTTTTCTTTTTTTTTTTTCTTTTTTTTTTTTTTTTTTTTTTTCTTTTTTTTTTTTTTTTTTTTTCAAATTTCCAAAAAATTTAATTTTTTTTTAATATTTTGTTATTTTTCCT
>WTSP01016596.1:0-23228 GCA_025331215.1 Actenoides lindsayi | reverse complement strand
GGATGGAGGACGCCGACTCGGCGGCGAAGCAGCTGGGCTTGGCGGAGGCGGCAGCTGCAGTGGCGGCCGCGGCGGCGGAAGAACCCGCGGAGCAGCCGCAGCCGCAGCAGCAGCAGCAGCAGCAGCAACCGCCGCAAGCTGCGGCCTCGGAGTCGGAGCCCGAGGAGGAGGAGGAGGAGGTGGCGGCGGCGGCGGCGCAGGTGACGGTGATGGCGGCAGATGCCGAACAGATCGAGATGGGAGCCGAGCCCCTGCCGAGCGCCGACGAGGCCGCCGCAGCCGCTGCCGCCTTCGCAGGTCAGGGCGGGAGGAGCCACCGCGCACGCGCCGCTCCCCTCAGCGCCGCCGGCTCCAGCTCCTTCCCGCCCGGCAGGTCCCGCCGGGGAGCCTCGGCTGTTCGGGGAGCCTCGGCACCCGCGGGGCTCGGGGCTGGACCGGCCGGAGCCCCCGGGCCCTCTGCCCGCCGCCCTCCAGGCGTACAAAGCCGAAGGGCGGGTCCGAGCCGGGGCCTGGGTCCGTCACACGCCCCTCACTCGTACACCACAGAACGTGAAGTAAAACCAGCAAGAGCTGCCCCTTGTGCGGTCTGAAGGGACCGCGGCCCCCTGTCCCCTTAACAGAGCGCCCTGAAACGTGCCGAGTTCGCAAGGCGAGCTCTGGCGCCGGGGCGCTCGTACCTCCACCAGTATCGCCCCATGAGCTTCAGTGCTTCTGCCTCCCCGCCCACCCCGGTCCCGAGTGGGGCTGACACCCCCCAGGTTTCCGCTAGACAGGCAGGTCAGGTTGTACACCACAGGAGCGTCTCGCTGTAAGTACGGGCAGCTCTTAGCTGCAGGTGATGACACCCTGGAAGTGGTGATAGGGCAGAGGAAGAGTCGGTTGTGCTCTTGATGTTTGGCGGTCGCCCCTCTCGTAATACAAAGAATCACAGTTTGGTGGGGGTGTTTTTTCAGTACAGATGCAATGTTTTGCCCTTAGTTCGGGGCGTGCTGATAACTACTGTCATGGCATCAAGGAGGTGAAAGCACGTTCAGCCTGGAGCTGAATAAAAATCAGAGCGACTGTGGTTTTAGCAGTGTAAGGGTGTCACGAAAAATAACATACGAGTAGGAGGAAGAAAATGCATTTCTATTTTTTGATGTTTAGCTGTTTACCAGGCTCCCGGGATGCATCAGTGTTCACCTCACGTCTGGTTTGCGTTTCAGAAGTCACCACGGTGACAGTAGCCAACGTCGGTGCCTCCGCAGACAACGTTTTCACTACATCTGTGGCAAATGCAGCCTCCATTTCAGGACACGTGCTGGTGAGTCTGACCTTTCATTTCATTTGCCTTGGCAGTCCCATGGAGTTTCTTAGAGTAATTGAAGAGCTGGGTTTGTGTTCAAGCTGTAGTAAGGTCAGAGATGTTTTTGTTGTAGTATACAGGCTTTAAGCTACAAAACCATTTGCTGGGGGACATACAGTTTTTAATTTATTACTTGGAGAGGTTTTTTTTTTACCTTTCCACCCCCATACACTCATTCTGGAACAGAACAGGACCTGGAACATGTTACCTTTGGCTGAAACCTCAAACCCTAACCTGGTAACTGCCATGCAGATGGGTGGTTTAGGACACCTTGCAGGAGATTTTTGGGAATACTTAAACACCTTGGTATTTTAACTCGATCAATTTTAAACTCTTTATTTCCTCCGCAGTCTGGGAGAACAGCCCTCCAGATTGGGGACAGCTTGAATGCTGAAAAGGCCACTCTGATAGTGGTTCACACGGACGGCAGCATTGTAGAAACCACGGGGCTGAAGGGCCCATCAGCGCCTCTCACACCAGGTATAAGGCCATTCTGTTCTGAAGGGTCCTTCTCTCGCAGGGGTCAGTTCTCTCACAGGGCTCAGTTCTCCATTTTAATCATGTTTCTAGGATTAAAACCCATTATATACATAATATTATCCAGTTGCTTTCTAAGGGTCATTTGTCCCCTCGTCACACAGTACTTTTATTTCTTGGGAGTAGAAGAAAACTCACTTTTTTTTTTTTTCCTTTTTCTTCCCCCTGTCAGAAATATATTTCTTATTCTTTGCCTTAGCCCCTGCAAAATAAACTTCTTGAAAAACCTTGCCCTGCTGCTGGGATGTCACGTGCCTTTCTACACCCATCCCACCCCCAAAGGCAGATGGATGATTCTAATATCGATGATAAAAATAGGAATCCCCTAGTTCTGCACGTGGGTTCTTTTTAAAGGGCCTGTGAGGGGAGTTTTATCTCCATTCGGGCCGCTTGCTGATGTTTCAGTGCCACAGTGGCTTTATTGCTAAGGTTTTCTTCACGGCTGCTTGGCACTTTCTGCCCACACGATGGCAAAGCCTCAGCGGCCTGACACAGCTGCCAGCTGCTGCCAGGGCTGCGGGTTACAGCCTCAGCCTTCCAGGCACTGTCAGAGCCCCTTCCCTCAGGTGCAGTTTGCTTCATTTTCGGGCACTTTCAGAACACTCGAGGTGGTTTTTTTTTGCGGTGCACCATGTAACTCGCGTTGCTGCGGAGAGGTGTCGGCTGCTCCCGTTAACCGCTTGGTGCTGTTGCCCCGGCCGAGCCGAGTGTGTGGCAGTGTAGCCAAGGTGCTTTTTGGTTGCTGTCACCTTTCTTTTCTTTATTTTTTTTTTTCTTTCAAAGGACCGCAATCTCCTCCTACCCCTTTGACGTCCGTCCAAGAGAAAACTGGAACCAAGTACAACTGGGACCCATCTGTGTATGAGAACGAGCTCCCAGTGAGGTGCCGGAATATCAGTGGCATCCTGTACAAAAACAGGCTGGGCTCAGGTAACAACGACCTTCTTGGGTGAGGGAGTGTGACAGCTCCTTCTTCACTTGGTGCAATCTGCCTTTAATCAGGCTACTTTTAAGGGCCAACCATTAGTTAAAAAAAAACCAACAAAAAAAAGCCACTTTCCTAGCCAGCCAATTCCCTTTCAGTATTATTGTTCTCTTTTGTTTTGCTCATTCTTCCAAGGCCTTGTAACTTTTTTTTCTGTGAAGATATGGGCTGCCATGCAGCGAGTCTCCCCACTTGATTCCTCTTAACATTCTTATTGTCTCGGAAGTGGAACTGTGTTTCTACAGAGCTCTACAGAATTCCTGCTGACATGGAAAATGAGAGAGCTTGTCTCCTCCCGGGACTCCTTCACTGCTATTAGCCTCTCTTCTCTCCTCTCCTCCCTGGGGGAAAGCTGAAGGAGCAGCAGCTGGACTTGTCTGTGGGCAAGCCTGGCCGCACAGTGCGGTGCTTGCTTTGTGGACAGAGAGTTTGCTTCGTGACCAGAAGGATTAGAAATTTAAGTGCAAATTCAGGAAGGGCTTAGATTCCTGGTGTTGCTCCAAGAAAGACTCCTCCTTCTTGTGGATGAGTGATTTTTGTCTGGCCTTTGGATGCATCGGCGAGGCCCAAAGTTGGAGCTTGTTAGTCATGCGTGTTATCGCGTGGCCAAGGTTATCCTCGAGCAGCAGATGGGTGTATTTGGTGATGGCTATAGATTAACTGCTGTTCTGTCCAGCAGTTGCAGCATTTACTTCTTTAGGAAAGTGGCAAAGTGATTCTTAACCTTTGCTAACGGTTCTTAACCTTTGCTAAGAGTTCGTAACCTTTGCTAACAGTCCTTAACCTTCACTGACAGTTCCTGTGTGTGTTTCAGGAGGCCGCGGTAGGTGCATTAAGCAAGGGGACAACTGGTACAGCCCGACTGAGTTCGAAGCCATGGCAGGCCGAGCCAGCAGCAAAGACTGGAAGAGGAGCATCCGCTACGCCGGGAGGCCCCTGCAGTGCCTTATTCACGTAAGGTTAAGTTTGCTTCCTCCTTTCTGTGGGCAGGGGGAGTCTGGGCAGGGTCCCCGGCTGCCTGCGCTGCCTCTGCAGAGTTAGGTGCCGTGGGGCACCCGGGAAACAACGTGTTGATTTGGCTGAGTGTTGGCACCACGAGAGGAAATTTTCTAGCTGTGTTTTCAAATAGCACGCTACAGCCCTTGCCCGTGTTTGAAAAGGGGTTGTGGTTTGTGCAGGTTGGAGTCTGGCCTTGAGCTCTGCCACAGAGGTTGAGGGCTTTCACCCGTGACACTGTAATTCAATAGCCTGAGCTGCCAAGTGCCTGACAAACGCGTTCTTCGCTTGCACCATTTATTGAGTGTTGCTTTGGGTCCTTTATTTCCTGCAGCATCCAGGGGTCTGATGGAGAATTTGACATTGCCAGGCAGTTGATTTCTGCTCAGGCAGAAACTTTACCGAGTCTCAAATTCACGTATCCTTGCTGCTTGATTTGAAAAAACAATTGGTCATCCTCCCTTCACCCTCCCATCCTCTCAGCACATGGCACAGGGGAGCTGCCTCTGTCTCTGTGCAGGCTCCCCAGGAGTGAGCGGGTGCATCTCCCTGGGAGCTCAGGATCTTTTAGCAGAACCTGGCCCTGCTCACCACGGTGTGGGTGACGCTGAACCTTTCATCTCCTCGTTTCAGGATGGGATTTTAAATCCTCACGCTGCCTCCTGTACTTGTGCTGCCTGCTGCGATGACATGACTCTGGTGAGTTGTTGGGGTTTACATCCCTTACTCTAAAAGCAATCAATCGGCCAAACTGCCACAGCCACTTGTGAGCATCCTAGGAATGTTCATGTTGAGCCAAAAGCAACTCTTATCTCTTTTCTCCTTTGTAAAGAAAGGAGGTAAGGAGCTGCAGCGCTGTCGTGCAGCAGCCTCAGCAAAGCTGGGTGATAGTTAATGCTTTTTTCCTTCTTTATTTCTTTTTTCTTTTCTAAATGATGTAAAATGCACATTTAGGCTTTTATGTAAAATGCCTTTTGGAGGTGTTAAGGCTATTTGTGATAATTTGACTCAAAATTCACATTTTTTTGAGCTGGAAAACCCCATTTTTGTGAGGAAGTAATATAATATTCTATGTTGGATCTGTATTTTCACGGTACACTGCTCGGGTGGGTTGGTTTGGTGGTTGGTTTGGGGTTTGGTTTGTTGTTTGCTTGTTTGAATTTATTTATTTTTTTTTCAAAAATGAGATTAAAGTCCTGAAAGCAGAAGTTCTTTTGCTTGACTTGAAGTAGTGGTTTGCATTTTTTCTGCTCTGAGCTGGATCTGGTGCTTGTTTCCTAGACCTGAACTTTAGAAGTTAGAAACTAATTTTTTCCTGTTCTCCCCTCACTCCTCTTCTCTTCCACCACCCTGGCCAGTGGTCAGCTATTTGTCCCAAAGAGATGCTTTTTCCTTTCTTCTTGTCCTTTTCCTTCATTTTCTTTGTGTTTCTTTCCTAGAGTGGCCCTGTGCGACTCTTTGTACCATACAAAAGGCGGAAAAAGGAAAACGAAATGCCTGCTACTCCAGCGAAGAAGGATTGCCCCAAAAACATCACTCTGCTTCCTGCCACAGCTGCTACTACATGTAGGTCCTTTTCTCCTGGTAAAAATTGCTTTTTTGATGAAGAACTGCCACACTAGAGGTTTTATGTCTGTCAGTAGCCCCTTGGAACTAGCCGGCTGAGAAAAATGTCTCGGGTTTTTGGCACTTCTTTTTTGTTGGACAGTTTTATTGGCTCAGTGTCTTTAGCTAATTTCCCTTCCTGTTCTGTAGAAACTGGTGCAGTGTTGCCACATTGGGGCTGCAGGGTGGGTAGTAGTACAACTCTAGACCTCCAGGAGACTTGGTTTTAAGCACCTTAACATCCTTTTGCAGTGAGCAGTAGGGTTCATATTCTGTTCTGAGCAAAGTCTGGATGGTATTTCCCCCCTGTACCTGCTCCTTCCACCTGGCAGTGCTGGGGAGCTGGGGGGTCCTGGCCTTGCTCCATAGTGGGTTTCAGGTGGGTTTTTCCCAAATGGCAGTTGAGAAATTTTCTCCTGTTGAAATGAGGTTTTGGGGAAGGCTGGTCCTTCTCAGCTCTGCTGGAAAGTCCTGCTCCATCCACCAAGGTTGGCTTTTGTCCTTTAGAAGCCGGTGGGAGCCGTGGAGTGAGTTTTGTGCTCTCTCTTGAAATATGTAGAAAAGTAGCTCTAAGCAGCTGGAAATCCACAGCCTGAAAGTCGTTAATGAAGGAGGCAGAAGGTGACACTTTCATCTGCCAGTTCCTCTCCAGCATTCAGGACACGCTCAGTTACTTACTGTTTTTTTGATTGTCAAACCATCTGTGTGAGAACATAAGTTAATTTGCAAGCTCATCCAGCTCACACGTTCCCAGTCACGTTCGTGTGTCCTCCCACCCTCATCACACCAGCATCATCTGGACGGTAACACTGCGAAGCGAATCGAGGAGCAAGCCGCAGAAATCCAAACCAGAACGGCCAAACGTAGGATTAGATTGCCAGCAGCAAGGAGAAAAATACGTAAAGATTCTGTAGAGTTGGTTTTTGTGGTTTGTTTTGGGTTTTTTTAGCCCCCCCCCAAAGAGGTTCAACCCGTATTGGTTCGTTAGGGCGAGGCGCTGTGAGGTTGCACGTTGGCTCACGCGAGCCCTGGGGGAGAGGAGAGCTGCTCCTCATATTTCACCAGGCGTGAAGTCTGAAGCCTCGATGTCCTAAAATGAAATTATTGTCTGTGAAAAGGTCCTTCTGGCTGAGCGCTGTGCCAAGTAACGGTGGCAGATTAATTAATTAATCCTGTTTAAAACGGGTTTTAAACGTTTTGGAGCCGCTCAGACTCCGAAAGGGTTTTGTAATTTGTTCCACACGTTGGCCAAGCTTATGAGCTTACTCTGTGTAGACAGGCAGCTAAATTGTCCAGGTAACCAAGCTGTCACAGAACTAGCTGTGATCCACAGGGGGTTTATATCGCTTTAAGTGGTAAGATACACTCTTTCTCAAGTTGTCATAAATCAGCATCAGGCAGAAGCTGATGGGTTTTGTGGCCCCGCTGGACTTTTTCAGTAGGTGTTAAGTTTTAGCTCCTGTAGTAATTGGAAAGGTGGTGATCTGGGAGGCAGTGCGTTTTAAGTGAAGGCGCTGGCCTCGTACACCCAGGGAATAAACAGCAGGAGGCCAGCAGAGCCTTCAGGAGCCAAGTGGGGCTTTCATTCCCATTTCCAGTCACGTCGGTCAGAGGTGTGACCCAAACCCGGGTTTATCGCAGGCCGTTGACCGATCTGTGAGGTCTCTGACTTTGGACAATTCAGAGCAGGGATTTCAGCAGCTGAACAGCCGAGGCCTCCGCGCTGAGCCTTAATTATGAAAGTACTTCTAATATTTCCAGTCACCGTGACTCCTTCTGGACAGATCACTACCTCCGGTGCTCTGACCTTTGACCGCGCGTCGACAGTGGAAGCCACGGCAATTATCTCGGAAAGCCCGTCCCAGGGTGACGTTTTCACTGGAGCTACTGGTAAGAGCTCAGGTCTCTGTCTGACCGACATGCGTGAGAAGGAGACAAAAAAGGTTTGGAAGCCCAGTGCTAGAGAGAAAGGAGCATTTTGAATGCTGCAGGAAGGATTTATCTCTCAAGAGCTTACAGAGAGACTCTCCATAACCTGCTCTCCTTCCTTTGAGATGGTTTCAGCAGCTTGAAACCTTACTGGTTGCACCAGAGCAGTTAGAAGTTTTGTCCAGATGTTGCAGCTGCTAATGTCCACCTCTGCTGATTTCTGGGGCTTTATGGTCATCTCTGTCGGGTTTTTTCTCTCTCCCTTTGCCCTAAAATACTGCTGAAAAAAACCCCAAACTAACTGAGTGTGGAAACTAAGTGAAAAATGCCAGAATTGAAAAACAAAACAAAACAAAAAACCCCACATGCCACCTGCTTCAGCTTGTTCAGTTTGATTTATACAGGGGCTGTGAGCTCTGCTGAGGGACCTGCCCTGCTCTGAGAGCCACGGTTCGGGGCTTGTGATGACTGTAAATATCTCGGGGTGTGGGAGGGAGGCCACCCGGGAGCCTTTGCCTTTAAAAGCGACGTCGGAGAGAGATGGAATCAGCGCGAGGTGGCCTTGCTTGCTAACTGTGTTAAGATCATGCTGTTGTTTCTCATTCGCGACCCCCAGAGTTACCAACGAGTGTAAGAAACTGTAGACGATGTAAAAGCAGCGAGAGGGTGCGGGAAGCGCGCGCGGTGCGCGAGGGCCGCCTGGCGCAGCTCCTCCTAACGCCGCTGTCCTCCCGCAGTTCAGGATGCCGCCGTCCAGCAGCCCTGCCGGGTCACCCACCCAGAGCCCCACTACCCCAGCTACCAGGACAACTGCCAGATTTCTCCGTTCCCCGAGGCTGCGCTGCCGACCTCTCATCCCAAAATTGGTAGGTCGCGTGTCCCTCCCCGGGGGACACCAGCGCTCGCGTTTCCTCTCCCGCGGAGCGAGGCTGAGGCGGAAAAAGAAACTTTTCTCTGTTCTGCTTGCGGGTTGTGCGGTTGTTAAGACTGGGGACAAGCAGATGTTCTGCTCCGTGGAAGGTTTTTCATTGCGTTACTGAGAACTCTGATGTGGTGGCTGCTCCCAGAGGAGGCTGTTGTCATCCTGCTTCCCGAGTTCGCAGCTCCCGGCCTTTCCCAAGGCTTTTGCTTCAGGGCTTTTGTCACCACTCGGGACATCCTGGCTGAACCCTGGGTTAGTGTTCGCTCTGAGGAGACCACCCCCTTTGACATTACATCCCAGAAGCTTTTCTGAAGATCCCCACATGGCTCCAGTGGGAATGCTGGTGGCTCTGGGCAGGTTTGATGTGCTGCTCTCATGTCCACCACCAGTTTTTTGTCCCCTAGCACTGATGGGTGTGCAGGAACTGTAGGTGCTGGGTGACAAGCACCAGCTGTGCAGTGGTCAGATAGACTCCGGGGTGAGAAAAGAGGGTGTGAAAAGTGATAAATGCCATTCAGCCCTTGAGTGGGAGGAGGGGTTAAAGTGATTATCAAAGAGCTCCTCAGGTGTAATTCTGTTCCGTTAACTTAATGACTTCCATTTGTGGAGCTGACTGATAAATGAAGTGAATGCTGCTGAGTGTTGTTACCTGTGCTGGTAGAAACTGGGAGTGTTGAGGAACTGCAGACTTGGGAGTGTTGTTCTGGATTGATGTGTTTTTGCCAAGCCTGGACAAGAGATGCAGCAGGGACCAGTCTGCCACTGGTGATGACCGGTGGGTTAGGCCATTTATGGGCTTTTTATTTCTCCAGTTTCTGTGACTGTGTGAAGTTACTCTGATACTGGCCTCCCTGCCACAGAGGAGCCGTGAGACAGGCAGGGTTTGATCCCTGTTGTCCCAGGCATAAGAAGAGGTGAGGTAAACATGTTGTGTTTCTTTGTGCTGTACAAAGCCTCCCTTTTTCTCCCCTCTGCATGGCCTGTGCTTTGCTCACTCAGAGCAGTGCGGCCCCTTCCTGCTCAGGCCAGAACGAAGTCTTGTTGTTGGGTTGAAGACTTAGATCCTGATGTTACTAATTAAACGTTGATTATTTCTTTTTGTTTTCACGGGTGAACGCTTTTTCTTGACGGATGTACCTCTGCCAGAATGAGGAATCGGAGGTAATTCCTGGCAGATAAGTTATCAAACATCACACTGGGATAAATATTGTGCTGGAAATGGAGCGTTGGAAAAGCTCTTCTGCAAACAGCTGCTGATAAAAGACCGGTTTATCTCTTGCTCATATCTAAGTGCAAATAGTTGTACGCTAGTCATGTGCAAATGAATTGAAATGACCGTTTTAATTAAGGGCTGTTGAGGGTAAAGTGGCATTTCCCTGTCTGGTGAACTGGCAGTGCTGCCAGAAAAGGTCACGTGTCCAACCCACCAGGAGCTGCGGTACCCTGGGGTCTGGGGCTGCTTCTCCCTTCCCAGACCCGTGCTGGATTCTTTCAGCTTTGGCTGCTTTCACAAAAACCCTCCCAGGTATGAGGTAAAGTGTTAACACACTTGAATTAGTTGCTCTCTTGGAAGATAGTCAGTGTTCCATTAACTTGCTGAACTAAGTAAATGAACTTAGTGCAGCCTTGCGAGAAATTGTTGCTTTACTAAGCAGGGGTTCAGAGTGAGCAGAGTATTTCCAGCTGAGTTTTTTCAGGACAGTATTTACACCTGAACTTTAAGTACCATTTGAAATGCAGTCGAGAATATTTTGTTTTTTCCTGCATGGAGGTGCCTGTTGTTCTGTGGTTTTAGCTAGGCTGTGCAGTTTGCTGTTCTGTGTCCCCATCCTTTGGGGAGAAAGGTTTGGGGCTGGTTTCTGCTTTTCTTTTTGGAGCCACCGTAGAGGGCCCAGTGTGACTGGAAAGCCAAGGTCTGCAATTGCATCCAAACAATAGGAGACTGATAAAGTAAACGGTAATGAAGTGCCTTTCAGACACTTCAGCCTCTGTGTTTTGTTCAAGAACTTCCTGCTTAGTAAATTTTTAACTCTGGTTTCCAGGAAAAGAGTTTGGCTCCAGTACTGGTCCATGAATGGCTCAGTGCTTCAGAGGCATTTAAAAGCCGTGGTGCTGAGGGACAGGGGTCAGTGGTGCCCTAGCAGTGCTGGGGGAGTGGGTGGACTCCCTGAGCTTAAAGGTCTCTTCCAACCCACAGGATTCCATGATTCTATGAAGCTGCACTCCCAGCTGTGTTCAGCCTGACTCTGAGGGCCACACATCCCTCAGTTGGAGCAGTTCTGCTTTTATTGTGTGAATGTATCACCCACGGTTTAAAAATCAAAGCGGCTGGTTGGCTGTTGGTGCCTGAGGTACCACCAGCTCTTCCCTGACCACGCAGAACTATCCAGGAGGGATTGTGGTTCCTCAGCCCGCAGTACTTCCTGCTTTTTCCATGTTCCAAATGTTTCTGGAACTCCTGCCTAAAAACGTGAGGAGATTTGGGGGCTCTAAGACTGCACAGCCCCAGGGTTGGTGGTGCCCCTTTTTTCTGGTAAATGATTCAGTGAGGAATTTAGAGGTCACCTCTGGGTAGATGTGAATGTTGTGGGCTTAATTTTATGACAGATGGCAAGTATTTATTGCTAGAGTCAGAGTTAAATTTTGGAGAAGTAAGAGCAGTAAAGCCAGATAAGAGTTTTTCCTGGAAATGTTGCCTGGGGTCAGCTTACACCGTGAGGTTGGCTTCCTGGAGCTGGGTTTAATTTCCTCAAATGCAGTACGCAAACCTAGGGCTGTGAAAAGCAGATGTGTCAGTGACCCAGTAACTGCTGGGTTTTGCAACATTGGCAAAGGTAAAGCAAAGACACAGCGAAGACAGTTGGTGGTGGTTTTCTGGGACTTTAGAAGATTTAGATTTCCCACAGGCTTTGGGAAAGGGAGAACTGCAGAGTCCTGGTAATTAAGGTGGGTTAAATTCAAGGACAGTGTGATTAGGGCACCAGGGTGGGAGTTTAGCTCCGTTCTGGTGGCTTCCTACAAGCTGCAGTTACTGCTCAGATTATGGTCAGGACAGGACGAAGTAACGGCCGCAGCACCTCAGTAGTTGGGGAGGGTTTTTTTTTTCCACGTGGAGTGGCAGGGGAGTCCCTGGGAATGCTGCTTCCACTGCTCCATTGTGCCTCTCTGCAGCAGTGCTGGGAGGTGTTAATTCCTTCCCAGAATAAACAGTGGGGTGGGGAGAACATGTTCTTCTGTCCTCGGGGTTTGAGAGGACCTCAAGGGCTTGTTCTGCACAGAGGATCCTGTGCAGGTCAGGTCACAGAAGGTGGGTCTGGTGAGCAGAAATCGTTGCTGGATTGGGAATTTTTCTAGACTGTATTTTTAATAAAAGCAACCAGACAACAGAACACCACCCCCCACACACACACTTTATGAGGTGAAATGCCCTGAGTCTCTACATATTCTTTTCCTTTCTTTATATCCAGTGCTAACCTCTCTCCCTGCCCTGGCGGTGCCCCCCACGACGCCCACCAAAGCCATCTCCCCTTCTGTGGTGAACGGGCTGGAGGTGACGGAGCAGCGGAGCTGGCTGTACCTGGAGGAGATGGTCAATTCCTTGCTCACCACCGCCCAGCAGCTGAAGACTCTCATCGAGCAGGCCAAACAGGCCAGCTCCTCCTTCCGCGAGGCCGCCGTCACGCAAGCCAAGATTCAGGCCGACGTGGAGAGGAAAGAGGTACCTGTGGCAGAGGGGGCGAGGCGGCTCGGCCAGGGGCATCCTTTGGGCTGGGGGCTGAGCAGAGCAGGACCGCGCTCCTCGGCACCGCTGTTGACGGCGGTGGGTGGCCCTTGGCAGTTGTTTCTTAGGGCCTTGAGCAGCAGTGCCAAGAGAAGACCTTCTGAGTTACTCGTACCTTGGGGGAAGGAGTAGAGCACTCGGGTTCCAGGAGCTGTGGTCACAGGCCAGTTGTACAAACCCTTTGGTGTTAGGAGTCCTGAGCTCTCCCGACAGCCGGCCTCAAAGTGCTGAGACGTGGACACTGGCCCCTGGGGTAGGAAAGCTGGAGAGCATTCAGCTGTGCCGTGGCTGCTTTTCCATGGCAAGGGAGTGGGGCTGCCAAAGAGACTTTCGATGGCCCCAGGAGGCAGGGGGTAAAAGGACAGCGAGCTGTGGGGAGATGGGGAAGAGAGGCAGTGAAGTTGAGCGGTGTCTTGCTGAGCACTGCACAAGCAAAGCTGATCTGGCATGAGTCCTGCGTGGAGGCTGCAAGGCCAGCTGGTGTTACTGGGCTGGCTTGTGCCCAGTGGCCCTGCTCTCCTCTGCAAGGGGTTGTCTAGAAGGACCACCCTGTTCTCCCTGCTTTGCTTCTTTCTAAGTGGTGCATGGTAGGGACCCTGCTTTCTTCTCAACAGCAGCTCACACATGCACCCCGAATCTGGCTCCGTGCTCTGCTGAATGCCTTCCCCTCCTCCCCCAGACCTTTGTGGGAGAGAGCTGGGGGGCAGTGTCCTGTGAAACTGGTGTCACTGTCACCAGCCAGTGACCTCCCTTCCCACGCGCGCGCTACCTGCCGTCGCCGGTGTTGCCGACGTCAGCTTTCCACTGAACTCACAGGCACGAGCGCACAGTGAGAGACCTCGGAGAGAGCTGTGTGGGAAGACTTTGCTGAGAGCTGAGCACCCCTCTGACAGTCCTGGCAGCCTCTTTGATGTTCTTTGCCACGGTGTCTCTGCTAAGCTCTTCTGCACGCTGTAGCCTTGCTGTGCAGCTGTGCGCTGTGTTCAGAGTCTCCTTCCCTGCCTTCCTCCTGGGCAGAGCGGGTGCTCCTGCTGCTCCCCGTGTTCGGGCTGCCTGCTGCCAGAAAGCTGCGTAGGATGCGTGGGATGCCGAGACCTTAGAAGTTCGGGCACGGTTTAGAGATGGTCTCCTGGCTTTAACTTCACACGCTGCCCTTGTCCCAGTTTAGATGCTGTCCTCCCTCCACTTGATCCTTGCGGTGGTTTCTGGAGAGGTTGTTCAGAGTCTCTTCCCCCCACCCTTTGATCCAAAGCCAGCTCGCCTCAGTGCTGTTCTATTTTCTTCTTGCCCCGGGAACGGGAGTTAAAATCATTGCTGTGTACAGAGGAAAGTGCTGACTTCAGAAGGCACGGCTGGACACGTGTTAGTGTCCAGAGGAAGCCCCTCTCTCAGTAACTGCTCAATCCCCAGTTATACAGCTTGGGTGTCTCAGCCCTCATGTTGTGGAGTGGGTACCTCACCCGTGCTGTATTCCACAAACCCACTTCCTCCTGGGGCTGGGCTTTTTAATACCCAAACAGCAACTCTCTGCCAGCTTCTGGATCCGCCTGGTGCTACTGCAGGTTATTCCCCTTGTTTCCATCAGTTTGAAGGTGGAAATGCCAATACCAGAGAGAAACAGTGTTAGGAAGGGGATCTGCTGAATGTAGGAAATGAAAACCATAAAATATTGTAGATGCAGCATAAATTAGAAGCACCTCCAGTGACGTTTCTTCCTTGAGTTGTCTCATTTGATCCAAATTTTGCAGAATTGGATGCCAAATGCATGGCAATACCTCGATAAGGAGTCCTCAAAAGCAACAGTGGGGCTGAACTGGAAAGTGATGGGTGTTCAGGCCTTGGGTTGGGCCGTGGTGGAGTGTAAATGCCTGTCTGCATGGGCAAGTAGGGAGAACACAGGAAGTACACTTGTCTTCCCCTCTTCCCTCATCTTCTGACGTGAGGGTTTGCTGAGTCTGCCTCCCTGCTACCCCATCACAGCCACCTAACGCCCCTGTCCTGGGCACTGGGGAGGCTGCAGCTTGAGCACAGGGTTCAGTTCTGGGCACCACAATATAAAGAAGATGCTGAGGGGCTGGAGCGAGTCCAGAGAAGGGCAGTGGAGCTGGTGAAGGGACTGGAGAAAATGTCTGGTGAGGAGCAGCTGAGGGAGCTGGGGGTGGTTAGTCTGGAGAAGAGGAGGCTGAGAGGAAACCTTATCTCTCTCTACAGCTACCTGAAAGGATGTTGTAGTGAGGAGGGTGTTGGTCTCTCTCCCAGGTAACCAGTGATAGGACGAGAGGAAATGGGCTGAAGTTGCACCAGGGGAGGTTTAGGTTGGATATCAGGAAAAAAATTCTATACTGAGAGAGTGGTGAGGCCTTGGAACAGGCTGCCCAGGCAGAGGGTGGAATCACCATCCCTGGAGGGGTTCAGAAACCATCCAGATGTGGCACTTCAGGACATGGTTTAGTGGTCCTGATAATATTTAGTAGATGCTTGGGCTTGATGATCTTGAAGGGTGTTGCCAACCGTAACGATGCTGTGATTCTGTGTCAGGATCTGGTGACGTTCTGCAGGGACTACAGGTCAGGTTCCAAGTGCTGGAGCTAAAGGCTTCACCAGCAGTTTGTCTTGCACACGATTCCACAGTCTGGGAGTCCTCCCGTGCACCCCGGGGCTGTCTTTGTCCTTCTCTGGGAAGTTCCTTTAAGGTTTGTGCTTTGATGGGGGGGAATTTCAAGACTGAGGATCTCTTCCAAGTGTGGTTCCTACCTTTGTCACAAGTTGTTTCCATGCTCTCGGCCGCTCTGGGCCCCAGAGCTTGCTCTCTGGTATAAGAACACTTCACAGGGGGTTACACACCAGTGTGCAAAGCAGTGGGATCTCTGGGTGAAAGGCTGCCTAAAAAAGAGTCTAAGAAAGGGGTGAAAATTCCCTTTCCCTTTGGGTCTGCTGTCTCCAGCACCTCGCGTGCCCGTTGGCGACGAGAACTCGTTAATTAATAAGCAGAGCTCTCTCAGACTTTGCTCCAGATGTGGCTGATGGTTGAAGCAACGATGATGTCCTGACCCTTGTGCTTCCCACATGCAACGGGGCGGTGCCGTGGTGCTGGTGCTCATCCTGCATCTGGCTTTTTCTTTTCCCTCGCCAGGCACCAAACCCAAGTTATTTTTATGTTCTTTTGAAGCCTCAGGGAACGACTTTCTGAAAGAAAAGCAAACCATAAACCCTCCAGCTCAGTGTTTGTTTGTAGTCCCTTCTAAAATGGGTCGTGTTGATCGCAAAGGATGAGGATATCAAAATATTTGTAGTAACAACAACAACAACAACATGTGTGTATTTTCTGAACGGCGGGGTTTTGCAGGAGACTCATTAAACACAAGTGCCCTGCGGGAGCCTCGTGGCAGCTGTCAGGACAAAGCACCGTGCTCTGGGTATCAATTAGCTGGTGACCCAGCGTCTCCCGTCCTTCGGTCGTTCCCTCGGCGTCGCCTTTGTTGCATTGGGTTGGTTTAGGGAAACCCACTCGGGCAGAGAGCGAGCGGGGCCCGGTCGACGTGTCCCTGGCGGGTGGCACCAGACGGGCTGCAGGACGGGCCCGTGGCAGCGGATTAAAGACAGAGGTCTGGCTGCTGTGGCAGGGTAATTTTTCTGAGTGTGTGTTAAGCCCTCGTTGCTATCAAATAAACCTCTGGACGGGGACGGTACGCTGGCTCCCCAGCTCCGGGCCGGGAGACCTTGCTGGGAGGCCGTGGGGACACCCGGGCCGTGGGGACACCCAGGCCGTGGGGACACCCAGGCACCGTGTTGAGTTCCGTGTGAATCGCAGAGAACCGGTGTGGAAATCGGATGAGTGTTGGAATTGGAATAGTCCTCTGCGGGTAACCTTCGGATGCTTTTGGAACCCGGCCCGTTCGGAAACGAGGTGGAAGATTAAATCAGCTAACAGCTGGACTGTCTGAATTCTTTTTGAGAGAGATTAAAACAGTTCAGGGCTGGAGAGTATGGAATCAACCTAAAAAAGGTCGGGCGTTTGAGAAGCGTAGCTGTGAGGGAGCAACAGCTCATGCACTCCAAAGTGGCGGTGAAACCAGTCGTTAATTGGAGGTCATTGGTTTTCTGGAGCTGTTTTTGTGAAAGGGCTGGGTGTTTCTGACTTGATCCTCTCTCCATCCCACCTTTTCCTTCTCCATAGTTGCTGCATGGCTTGAACCCTTCCCGCTACGGGCAGTGCAGAGCCAGAGGACTCGCTGTGGGGACCTCTGGAAGGAGGCAGCAGGGGTTAAAGGTGAACTTTCCATCAGCAGAGGTGGCCGAGCTGCCCTGGCTCAGACCAGGACAGCAGTGGCTGGACGTTGTCCCTCTGGTTGGTGATCTCCCTGCAGAGCAGGATTAGCCACGCTCGGTCCAGCGAGTCCAGCTCCCCGCGGCCGGTGCTCGCCGACGGGAACCGTGCTCTCAAGAATCAAGGCCCTTTTCTTCCTGAGACGTGCCAGGGCTGATTCTTGGGGCAGAGGACACATCTCCAGCTTGCTGGAGGTTTCCATACACGTGACACATGCTTTGCCTGTACGTTACTGGGAGCACTGGGATGCTGTGTGCATAGTGTCTTGCTTGTGGGCCTGGTCTTGCCTGCTCATCAGATGACAGCAGAAGCCAGTCGCACCCCTTGCAGCCTGCAGCAGGAGGTTTTCCTGCCTCTGCCCCCATCTCCCTGGAGTTTTTTTTAGTTTGAATTTGTGTCGTGATAAGAGAAAGGGTTTGAAGGTTGTGATTTCACAGGAGAATAAATATGGTGATGTCAGGTCACAGAGACACTTGTAAATTAAGCCTTTAATCTCCTTCTGTGTTGGGTCGTACTCACTCCTGGATAAACCTGCTTCGCCCCAGGGTGGGGCTTTGGCTTTTTTCATACTTTTTAACTTGTTCCCAATAAATTTAAATCGGGGTTAGCAGACAAATGGGGACTGGTTTTGAAAGCCTTTGGTTTAGAGCTCCTGTCTGCCAGCCGAGCGTGGACAGCCACAGGTAGAGCAGCACGTGGCTGGCTGGGAGCTGGTTTGAAGCAGGGCTGCAGCACCCTTTACAAGTCCCCTCCAGAGCACTGCTGCCTTCAGACACTGTCTGGGAGCCCTCTTGTGCCTCTGTTAAAAGGAGTTAAAATGGTTATTATGGTTGATGCTGTTTCTACAGTCTCGGGTGTGTTCATTTTGTCTGTTTTATTTTGGAGCCATCCGGCCAGGCTCTTTTCTCTGTTAGTGGATGTGGGGCACTGGAGATGACCCAGACTTTGTCCCCAGAAGATGTCACTTGGCCTGATTCCCTTGGCATTTAACTCACATTTCCTGTGCTAACTTTTTAGGCTCTCATGTATGGGGGGTGTGCTTCCCTTGGGGCAGCGAAGCCACCATTCTGAAGGAGGAGTGCTTGGCTGGCTGGAGTGGGGAGAGGGGCCATTGAGTGAATGCTGGGTTTGGTTGGCAGTTGGTCACCTCAGGCCATTTCCTCACAAGGTTCCTCATCTGTCTCCACCTACGGGCCCAGTGTCCCTCCCCAGTAAGGGCAGAGCGAGGTTCCGCTCCAGCTGCAGCTCTGGGCTTGCCGGAAGCCAGCTCGGTGTCGGGAGCTTCTGTGCAGAACACCTTTCTCAACCCCTTTCAAGCAGCTGTGAAATGACAGGTCTGGTGTATTTTTCCCTGCAGCAGTACCAGAGCCAGTTGTTCCAACAACCAGAGGACGTGGATGGGAAAACAGAAATCATCATCAAGGTAAGGTGGGGATGGCTCCTACTTTACAAAGAGTCTTCTGTTCTTTGCCTTGTTCTGTGGAAAGATGCAGCTGAAAGAGTCAGCCTCACCCCGCCAGGCAGCTCTAGTGGCTGTCACTGAGGCGTGAAGGAAGGAGACTCTTCCTCCTTGTCCTGTGAGCCGTTCCAGGGCTTCATTCCCACTGACTTTTGGAAGGGGAGGTTGGGTTGGTTCAGCTCAGGACCCGTGACTTGAGCCCTCGCAGCTGTATGTGTTATTCAGTGGACTTTCCCAGGTCTCCAGGCACACGCACGGTGTATTTTCAACATTGCCCAGTACTGCCCAGGTTCTGACCAGCCTCGGTCCAGTTACCTCCTTGGGACAAACTTTGCAAGACCCAAAGAGCAGCTTCAAGCCCCTTTTTGGTGTCCGGAGTCCCCGGCTGTACACCCGGAATACAAGTACAGTTCGGCCACACCAACTCTTAATTGTAGGTCCCTCGTTAAGAGGCGAGCAGATGGTGTGATGAGCTGGGGGTCAGTCAGGGCGCTGAGCGGTCGCGCGGTTGTGCTGCAAAGGGAGGAGGAGCTGGTGGAACTGCGGAGGCCGGCGGTGCTCTCGCAGCTGAGAAGAGCCCGTCGCGGCCTCGCGACGCCGCTCTGACGTGCTAATGGCTTGTCAGTAATTTAATGAGCTGGAAACAGAATGCTCTGTGAAGTGCTGCTTTTTGTGGTGGTTCAATGATATTTCCACCTAAATATACAGGTTATGTTAATTGATGTCACTGATGTAAGATGAAAGCAAGAGACACGAAAGCATCCTTTAAAAAGCAGGTGTGATTTGCCGTCTGCGTGTCCCAACTCACCTCACTTCTGGGTTCAGTCCCTGCTCCTGTTACAGCCTCCTTAATTTTACGCCTCTGTCTTCCATTTCCGCGTTGGGACGCTGCTCGTGTAGGCCCAGAGTCACAGAATCATTGCCCAGCCCATGGGACACGATCCCTTTTTCCTCTCTAAGAACAGGGAAAGGTTGAACCGAAGGGTCCCATCCTTACTCCTGCTCCCCTTCCTCAGACCCTTCCTCGGACATCTGCAGGATTATAAACCAACCCAACAACCAAACCTGCCTTTCAGACCTGGCAGAGCAGGGGTGTCACTGACCTCTGTGTAGCCTCTACAGCTGCCTGTGGTTTGGGTGTCACTGACCTCTGTGAAGCCTCTACAGCTGCCCGTGGTTTGGGTGTCACTGACTTCTGTGAAGGCTGTACAACTGCCTGTGGTTTGGGTGTCACTCGCCTGTGGTGCGGAGTGACTCCTGCTGACACCAGCAGTAAGCTGGCTGCGGCTGATGGAAGGAGGCATCTTGGTGGTGCTGGGGACAGATCTCCAACCAGGAGAGGTGTCTCCACCAGATCTCCAGCCAGGAGAGGTGTCAACCAGGGCGAGGTGTCTGGCCCGCGCTGCGAAGGCTCCTCGCCCCCCAGAACAGAACACCCGTTCTCCGCAGCGGTCCCTGCCAGCAGGGCCTCTGAAGGCAACTCCAAGAGCCGCTGGGCCTGTCCGGTTTGTGTTTGGGTGTTGAGGGTACACTGGGAAGCGGGGGCTTTACGGCAGCCCCTGCACCGTGTCGTGTTACGGCTCCTGTGTTACGCGGCGGTGCTGTTATCCCTTCTTGTCGTTATCTCTGACGCGGTCGCTTTGCCGTCCCTTTTCCGCAGCAGTCCTGTGTCAACTGCGGTCGGGAGGCGACGAACGAGTGCACGGGGTGCCACAAGGTCAACTACTGCTCCACTTTCTGCCAGCGGAAGGTACCAGCTCGTTTGTGAGTTGCAGGTTGTGTTGCGTGGAGAGGGCTGTGTGACCCTGGGGGAGCCTCTGCTGGGGGGCCAGGCTGGGAGAGCTGGGGGGGTTCAGCCTGCAGAGGAGAAGGCTCCAGGGAGAACTTCTGGGGGCTTTTCAGGACTTGAAGGGGCCTGGCAAAAAGATGGGGACAGACTTTTGAGCAGGGCCTGTTGGGACAGGCCAAGGGGTAATGGTTTGAACTAAAAGAGGGAGATTTAAAGTGGAGAGAAGGAGAACTTGTTGGTGCTGAGGGTGGTGAGAGCCTGGCCCAGGCTGCCCAGAGAGGTGGTGGCTGCCCCATCCCGGGCACCATTGCAGGGGAGGTTGGCCGGGGCTCTGAGCACCCTGCTCTAGCTGCAGATGACCCTGCTTCCTGCAGGGGGGTTGGATGGGATGACCTTGGAAAGTCCCTTTCCACCCAAACCAGTCTGGGATTTGACAATTCTAAGTTAAAGTGGCCACTCTTGGGAGCAGTCACGTTCCTCTCCTTTGCATTGCTGAGCTGAGAGCCCTCGTAGGGCACTGTCCCTCGGGATCACCAGCTGGCCACGAGCTGTCCTTCAGGAGGGTGCAAGTTGAGGGTCTGACTCTGGTTTAGTAGATGTTCCCTGACCTTATTGCCACCATCACTGTCCCAGGCTGGCTGTGGGTTGAGAAGCAGCACGCTGCCTGTTTTGTGCCCGCCTCTGATGCTGGCCCAGTGCGTGGTTCCTCTCCTGCCCATCCTTAGCCTCGTTTGGCCGAGCAGTAGAGACCTGCTGTAGCCCACCCGTGCTGGGGAAGGTGCTCCTCAAACAGGGGCCCTTCTGCCGGGGCCCTCTGTGCGTTTGCGGGCCCCTGGCTTCCCACAGCCCTTTCTCTTCACGGCCCTTCTCCCGCTCCGCTCTCTCCTGGCAGGACTGGAAGGACCACCAGCACATCTGCGGGCAGTCGGCCGCGGTGACGGTGCAGGCCGACGAGGTGCACGTGGCAGACGGCATGATGGAGAAGGTCACCGTCTGAGCGCTCCCGCCTCTCCCCGAGCGCGCGGCCGGCTGGATCGGCCCTCGCGCTCCGCACGCCGCGCGGCCGCGCTCGCCCGCGAAGCGCTTTTTGGTGCCGCGACGGCGTTTCGGGCAAAACCAAGACTGTGAAAACCCCGCCTGGAGAACACGGCCCCCCCTGCCCCCGATGGTGGCCTGGCAGCCGGAGCCACCCTCGGCCTAGGGGAGCTTTGACTGCAGCGGGACCCCCACGGCGTGGGGCCTGGTGGTCCCGTCATCTCGAGCTGGGCCCGGAGCAGGCGCCGCAGCGCGCCGTGCCGCAGCGCGCCGTGCCGGCACCCCCTTCTCCACGGCCTCCCTACCTCTCCTTTGCGAACAGAAACGAACTTTCATCCCGGTTATTTAATTGCCTTGAAAAAGTCGGGACAACTTCTTCGTTAGCCCTTGGAAGGACTTTTGTCATTTCTCTGTGTTCCTTCTGTGCCGGGCGAATTGGGAACACGGCGGAGCTTCTGCACTGGAATATTAAGTGAAAAATAACATCTTGGTAAATAAAAGGTGGTGAAAGCACGAGCGTGCCTGGTGGTGCTGTTTGATTCCATGGCAGCTCATGGATGGATGGATAACCACTGCAGCACGGTGCCAGGAGCTGGTGTGGGCCAGGCCATGGTCATGCAGTGGGTCCCACCACGTGGCTGTGGAATCACATCTGATCCAACCCCTGGTGAGGGCCCTCCGGTCACTGTCTTTCCTGGGTGCTAACAATACAAGCAGTGAGCATTAGGAAGACATTTCTTCGATCACTGTAGCAAGATCACTTAATTATTAATGGACTAATTTAGGCTAATCAGGTGCCTCTATTCATGCTTGAAGGTTAATGCTGCGTGCTGGAGGAGTCTCTGCAGACACGCTCTGTTGGTGGTTGGTTTCCAGGCTAACAGCTCTCAGGGGTTACTGGTCCCGTCTGTATTGGCTCCAGTTTTGTATCGGTGGGCGAGGAGGACGATTGTCCCGCTCCAGGAGGGGTCACCCCTGAGTCCCAGTGACCCAATCCAGCAGCAGATATGCTGTCAAAAAGAGAAATTTCTACCCAGGGTCACAGGGAAGTAATAACACAGAAAACCACAATGCAAGGTGCCTCAGCCTGGCACCAGCAGCTGCTGCCAGGTCCCTTCCTTTCTCGGGGAATCCCGAAGGTCTGGCAACGTTACGCTGAGAGGAGCTGGAGGCTGGCACCTCACCTCGGAGCCGTGGCTGCCCCGCGGGCTCTCTCCAGAGGTGCCCCAGTGGGCTTTGCCATCAGCACAGCTGCCGGGCGGGTGCCAGGGCTCCTGCCCGGGTTGGTGGCACTGGGTGGGTGTCACTTTCTGGCTGTTCACCCTTTTTTTTCCTCCTAAGACAGAGCTCAGTGGGGACTTGGATGGCAGCGACCCCCACCAACCCAGGGCCAGAAACCAGGAGGAGGAAGGTGGCAGCTGCCGGTCCCCGCCGAGGGAAACCGCTCTCCAGTGGGAAGCCAGGCAGGAACTGGAGCGGGATGGGGATGGAAGTTACCGGTAAAACTCCAGAGAGGTGTGGGGAGGGGAAGAACAGGCAGCTCCTTACATCCCACCGCAAAACGCTCGCTCCTCCCACTCCCCGAAGTAACATTTGACTGCGTCTGGTTCATCTCACGCTGCTCAGTGCTGATTGCAGCTTGAAGATGAATCGAAAAGCACTCGAGCCCGCAGCGACACGGCTCGTTTACGGGGCTTCTCGCCCCCAACCCCCTGACCTTGTGCTCGGGGCTGATGGGGCAGCAGCTCACACGGCCGAGTGTAGCTGGGCCTGGGCTACAGCCTGAATTTGCACTTTACTGGGAGGAAAAAAAAAAGCCATGGGGAAGGGAGTGGAGCAAGTTTCCTCAAGGAAAAAACTGTAGGTATGAGTCATCCGGAGTTAAAGCTCCCAGGGAGCTTCCCATCCGAGCACGAGAGACTGGGACAAGCTACAGAGCTCCAGAATTTACAGTACAATCACCGTGGGAATCGATGGTGTGTATCTGCTGATACTTTGATGGAGCAATTCTTACTCTTAGGCAACAAACCGCTTCAGATCCCCCGGCAGCGCTTTCTTCCTTTCGCTTCTAAGCAAATTACCCCTCGGAAAGCAACAGGCCCGTACAAGAATCATTACTCCGAAGATAGCTGGTTAGTGCAATAATCACTTTTTTTCCCTCCTCAGCATTAGCTGCTCCCCACGGCCACTCGGGGTGTCACCACGCTCTGGGTACCAAAGGGGTTGTTTTCTGGTACGGTGTGGTGCGGAGCGCTGGAGAACGAGCAGTAACATCACTGCGCCTAAAATCAAATTAAATTGGGAATACTGGGCAGGGACGTTCTGTTTGGGGTTGTGTGTTTTTTTAGGACCTTATTGTCCCCGCGTCAAACATGAGTAAAATGTTGGTAAAATTTTATATCTTTGGATTTAAAAATAGCCAGGGGAAGGGGAAAGGAGGCCATCAGGGCTGAAAATAAGTCGAGAATTAAGCAACCTGCCTGCAGAGAATGGATTCTCTCACTCCCTTTACTCTGGA